>PNEQ01077372.1:0-107886 GCA_003012365.1 Medauroidea extradentata | reverse complement strand
AGAAGTGGGACATCGAAACGGGCTTGCGTGCTTTGGGTCGGTTGCCTACTTTACAGGAGCAGAGGGCCTGAATCCAACCTACTTTTAAGGGTTAAGGAGGCCGTTCCGACCCTAAGTACCCTATCTCAAATTACTCCTCTACCCACCCCCTACACGACATTTAAGGCTGTAAAGGTTGAAAAAAAACACCCTGTATATGCACATTTGCATTCACAAAACAATTTACAACGTTGGAAGATTAGAAGGCAAGAACAAATAAGGTCAACAGTTCTGCGCAAGATTGTAGAAGTCTTCAAAGACATTTTAACTATTTTGAAGACGTCCGAAAGAGTAATACATTTTCATATGTTTGTCTTGAGAGCGACACTGCGTACTCTACTACAGTATGTTTACGTTTCTTAAAATTATACAATGAACCCACAATCAATATTTCGTAAAAATATTTACTGCTGAATAGACAACATATTTTTAGCGCTTAGAGTTACCAACCGCAAGGCCTTAAGTAGGAAATAATATTAAACGAATTACTTCCGAATGCATCCAATTGATAGGTAACTCTTCCCAACAACAAATGTAAGCAATATACTTTATAATTTACTGAAGACTTGTTTTTATAATACCATACCTCACCCTTTTTAACGATAAACACTTAATATCTCAAGTGTTTCACTGACCTTTACATTCTACAAAAAATTAAAGTGGATAAATATTTTTAACCTCCAACCAAAAAAGAAGGTTGTTATAAGTTGAACGTTTGTATCTGTGTATTTTTTACATGTGTTTGCCTGTGGTACCTTAGCTTCTAAACAGATGAACAGATTTTAATTTTTTTAAAGGTGACCTAATCGAGAGTGTACTGAGCTATGATTCAAGAAATATGTTCAGCCGTTTTTAGGTCATCACCTCTTTTCTAGTTGTTAGGGGTGTAAGCAACTTCTACTGGTCTGATCGATTAGAATTTTAGTATCATGTGACTTCAGTGATATCAGAATAACATGGTCACTTTGACGTGATGCTGAAGCATCATCTGTAGAGATGATGGTTTATCGCGGAAAAACTTGACTATTTGCTAGGCTTCAACATACGTTCAACTTATCAAAAGATTACTGGCTTTTCCTTGTACGTGGAGCTACTGCCCTATTTGATTGAGCCAATAAGAATGCCGCTATTTTAATATTTAATGCATGTTATTGGTCTGCAGACAGCTACGTTGTGTCAGTGTTTTCAAGGCTATGTTGACATAAAACATTTTAGCGATATACCATCATCTCCAATCATCTGGAATGTACTGGATACCCAAATCCTCACTAACTTATGGCAGTGGTATCGTGTTTCGGCTCATTGAAATGATCACAATGAATAGGTCATAGATAGATTATGATCAGGGTCTGATGAAGGAGCAGGAAAGAGTATTGAGGATAAATTGGTCATGGATTCTAAGGTACATTTAAGTAGGTTTTTTAATATATATATATTTTTAGTAATATTTCTTCAACCCTCAGTGTTCTTTAAGAAATTTCATATAAAAAAATAGACATGCCTTCACAAATTTTACTATGATACATTCCAGTGTCATAATTACTCAAAAGTTGTATAGCCACATGGTCAGCACAGAAACCTCGCACACAATTAATCATCCAGCAGAACATTATTACGTGCAAAATTTCCTTACTTATTTGAGTACGTGATTCCGTAATTTACGTGCATTACTTTTTACCAGAAAAATATTCCCATGTGTGTACAGAAGTGTCTGGACACACTACCGGCCGGGCGAACGAACGAATCAAGTTTGGAGTTATTCATGCCTAGTTGTGAAATGGGAGAAACCCCTTAAATTTTGGTGACCGGGGGGGGGGGGGACCGTGAAACCTCCTAAAAGACTTTCCCTCAGGATGAAAGTCTACGAAACGGTTCGTCGTGGCTGTGCGGCCGAGTGTCTACCATTTCTCCTTCTATACGTTTGAAAACATGCCCTTTCATAAACGTTGATATGACTTCTTCAAAAAGGTTCATTTGAGACCATTATACAGTCAGTAAGGTTTATAATTAGTAATTGAATGTTATTGGGTGCGCTGATTTCAAATAGGGAAAGTTGAATGTTTGTTAGGCTTCGGTATAACATGTACATAACTGATGTTTCTTTTTTCGCTATTGGTGTCTTTCCATCTGACTGGGCCAATGATAACTCTGGCGCTTCGTAACTAATTATTTGATATTCGCCTTTAAACAGCTGCACAACCATCTTCCAAAAGTGTCACAAAACAATATATACCCACCTATGTATGTGTATTTCAAGTAGATATTTAAGACAATATGTTATAAAATTTTAAGTACTTGAAAAACATACTTAATCTTGTATTTGTTTTCAAACTTTAAGGTCATAATATTAACAACGCAAAATGGTGTAAAACTGCTTATATCGCACTGTAATTTTACTGTGAGTGCAAATATGTTAACTTGCATGAAGAAACTATATGAAGTTATTGTCGCTGTTAACAAATGAAGGACATGTTTAACTCTGCGCGTTATTATTCCATTAAAATTGTGGGTTTTATTATTATTAAACTCAAATATATAGTAAAGTATGTTAAGCCTAAAATAATTTCAAATGAAACGGAAGATGTTTTTTAAATAAAAAATTATTTTATATAAATTTATTAGTGGAAGCTTTTAGTTTCGTACTTCGACGTAAGTTTCCATTGGACCCATACTTCTCGAACACTATGCATGAACGAGGTGACCTCAGATTTTCGGTGTATTATTCGCCATTAATACATAGTTTTTAATTTTATTTCGGTAAACGCTTAACCTGCAAACCATAAATAATTTTGTATGACTAAATTATTTTCGTCTGTTGAATTTCTCTAGGTATTGTCCAAAGTCTGTTTTTCTTTAGCGATTTTTATTTTCAATTTGTTACGGAAGTGGATATATTTCAGCCAGCACTTATGAGCCCTCTACACAGCTGGCGTGTGAACAGCGTTGCAGCGTGTTAGGAGAAAGTTGTTTTTTAATAAATACTTTATCTGCGAAAAGAAAACGCATTTATACCATGCTCCTATATTTTGTTTTCTAATTATGCTTATAAACATGGTTTCGAGACATTACAAATGGCGAAAAACGCTATATCAGGCTGCCATCACGTAAAAAATACCAACCAAAATCACAAAAAAAAAAACATGCGCTGGACATTTACTCTCACTTACCGTAAATAAAATAGTAAGGTCACCGATTAAAATCGCAGAGGAAAAAGCCAACGACCAAAACACTTTACGCCTCCCCCCCCCCTTTTTTTCCAATGAACAGAAAGGAAACTCTGTTGTTAAGGACGTTGGACCCGTAAAAATTCAAAAATGTTATATTTGTGCCAATAACTGTTCAACTTTTACACATCAGATAACTTGTCATTTTCCCAAATAAACAAAAATAGTCCCATAGTTTTTGCATAATTATCTATCAAAGTCACACAATGGCAGTTGCGGTGAAGCGAAAGTAATAATAAAAAACAATTAACTTGCAGAAACAAGATAATTCCCATTGATACTTAACGATGTGAGCTACTTGAAGACAGTTTTGCAAACACAAAGCGATACATTTTTGTATTTTTTAAAAATTGATGAAAATTAGTAACTACATTTTTGCATAACTTTGACTTTTGGCTACTACTAAAATTTTCAAAACTAACTTTTGTCAAACATGTTATAAAATGCATGGATACTCTCACTTTTAGTTCCTGTAATTTTTAATGCGTTAGTTAACTACTTTTTTTTTATTTTGGCTAAACCGCAATGGTCATTTTGTGACTTTGATTAGTGATTACGCAAAAACTACGAGGCCTATTTTTTTTTTTTTTTTTTTTAATTTGGGGAAATTACGTGTTATCTGATGTGCAAGAGTTAAACAGTGTTTGGCACAAATATAAGAAGATGAAATTTTACGGGTCCCTGTGTCCGTACCTCAAACGCGGCGTATAGCGCTTGTTATACCGAGCTCTTAAAATGTATGTCTTTAGTGCTAGTGAGGGGTGACAAGATGTGAGTATGGAGCAGAGCCGGTTTGAAGGGGCGTGGAAAACGGAAAATCCCAGAGAAAACCCGCTGACTAGCGTCATCGTCCGACACGATTTTCACATGTAAAAATCCGGTGACCGACACCACCGGTAATCGAGCCCGGATCGCCTTGCTGGAAGCCTAGTGCCCTAACCACTGCACCATCAATTTTCTTATGAAAACAGTATATCAGTAAAAGAAAACTTTGTAAATTCGTATTTTTGGTATGCAGGCGGCATTAAAATATGTTTTTGTAAATTTTATATATATATATATATATATATATATATATATATATTATACGACGCACACACGCGCGCGAAAGTATTGTGGATATGGAACCATATGTTTGCAGTGACCGGTTCCGTCAGTATACACGTTTACTGAATGTGAGACGTAGGTCTGCGGTGATTGGTTTGCGCGGTGCAAGTGCTTACAGTTTCAAGTATACAAGAAGACAGAAGAAGGTCGCAAGGGTCAGCACCTCAGCAAATAGCGGATGTAGCGAAGCAGTTATTTACAAGTGACCTATAGCTCCTAACGTCTACAATACGTGTGTTTGTATTTTCTAACACACTTCTTATTTACGGAAGTAACTTTATCCGTAGCCTGTATAGTATCAATATGTATGTCATCTGTATTGTAAGTTTACTCTAAACGTTTAAACTAAAATTTGAACAAACATATTTATGAATTTTACATTCCTCTTAAAATTAACTAATATTCAATTCAGGTAAGTGAAAATGTAGACATCTACCGTTTAATTCACTTTCAGTTCACACACACGAAAACCGAACCGTTACAAATCAAATTCTGGAACCAAGTTTAAATTTTTTCTAATAATAACACTGCTTGACGAGAGAATTTTAGCCACACCGAAATTAGGATGCTTAACCAGTTACAAGATTCAGGAAATCTTGGTGTCAAAGACTTGGGAGGTCATTTATAAGAAAACATATTGCAGCAAGTAATTTTTAAAGGCATTAGCTGTTGTTCTGTCTAAGGACATAGTTCGGCCGGTGTGTGGAGAAACATTGTTGCTAAAAATATTGTGCATATTACATATGAATATTTTCACATATACTGTCGTGGGCAGGACCTGTTAATGGTCACATAGATAGACGGATAAAACAGGATAACATGAATTGGCCACTCATTTTTGTGGTATGATACGGGGTAAACCGGTAACGCATGACACTTACGACTCACTGCGACGAACAAAAATGATAACTATTATCGACGTGCGATTTTTGCATAGTGGATCCAGAACATCATCTAAATCACGCTGCTAATATCCGTCGCATGACAATAATTTCTATGGAAATTTAACAGTTCTCTTACCGCAAGTGAGTGACAGAAGTTTGCATACATGTTAGAATTTGAGTGTGACTAATGAATATTTAGTAGGTATGCAATGAATTTTACTTTAATTCTAGAATTAATTTCGCACAAAATGTTATTATTACTTTTTAAACCACAAGAAGTTAAGAAGTTTTATTATATACAAACGTTCTACTAAAATGTTTCCCAAACCTCATACTTATATGTACATACGAATGCCCATAAGCAAATCCTTCACCGTGGTTATATATACACACACACACGTAGAAAGAGATAGAGAGAGGTGGATTTAGGCCACTTCGATCTGTTCCAAAATCCATTATCACACTCACGGTCTTATCACATCTCATTTTCCGCCTGGTCGTTACTCCACATAGTTAAAACTAACAGTTTTCTTACATGTTGTCTTGTTGTTCTCGCAACTTGTGGTCGTGATTTTATTTGGACTTGACAAGTAGTGGTTGTTATTGTAACACGCAATCCTTAATCTTGATGAATTTAATTAATATCTTAACTTGAAAATAAATTAATTTTCGTTAGTTTTAAAGGGCACTACAATAAAAATATTTCCTACACTTCAGTAGGGAGTGAGGAGTGTACAGAATCATAATGAAACTGCGCACCTTTGATTCAACCGTTCTTGGTCGATTTAGTTATATGCTTTTTTATACCCGTACCTTGTATCTGATTGGCTATTACGAGTTCAGAATTATTCGTTTTCGGCCGGGCCAAATTTTTGTGGAGTTTAAGGGCAACTTCTTGTATAGCTGGCTACCGAAATTGTTTCCTCCATTTCACGTTCATGTTGTATTTTAAAATCTTGTGTGGAAGTAGTGTCACTTTGTTGTATTTTTTATCGTTATTGTTTACTTTTTTTCAGTTCGACAGCAAAAAATAAATTGCTGACAGAAGTACGGAAGTCACAAGAAATAGTGTGCTAGTTCTGTTACCGCGTTGGAACCGTCCAAAATCAATAACATATTATACTGCGGAAGTTTTTAAGGTACAATATAATACAGAATTTCATTCAATACCAAATTTAAATAAACCGCAGAGTCTTACCGTAAATCAGGGTGAACGAGATCACTGTCGGTGAACATGATCAAAAATTTATTCAAAACATTTGCCTACAATTTTTATTTTTAAAAGTTACATTCCAATAAAACTACTCGTAAATAAGAACTATCAAGGGAAAAAAGTTTATAAAGCAGATTATGCACTGATAATTATGTACTATATATTTTTTCATCCTATTCACGTTAATATTATTGTTCACTCCATTTTACGGTACTTTTGCTTTACGGTAGCACTCACTTTAAAAATGACATTAAAATACATTTTATTGCTAAAACGAATGAGTGAGAGATTTTGGTCAGCGCTTAGCATCGAGGTCATTATCGCTGGTGAGGGGTGACATGAGGTGAGAATGGAGCAGCGCCAGAATGAATGGGTGGGGGAAACGGGAGACCACCGAGAAAACCCGCCGACCAGTGGTATCGTCCGGGACGATTCCCACATGCGAAAATCCGGGGACCGACCCCGCTGGGAATCGAAACCAGATCGCCTTGGTAGAACGCGAATGGTCTGGCCACTACGGGCCTTTTATTGCTAAGAAATAATAAATATAATACGACAGCTGTTCTTCCCCTTAATGTCTTAATTATACGTCTATTACGCCACGACCAGGTACTTCAGATGCACATCACAGTTACTGATTGATGCCTATCTCCAGTGTTTCACAAGGTAGTATATGAAGGGCCTATTTTTAATAGTGGTATAACTCAAATTTTGTAAAATAAGGAGTTGTATCCACCATCGTGTTAAGAAAGGTTAATTCTACGGTATTTCAAAAGTGGTACATCTCCACGCTATGAACTTCCACCTATCTCGAAAACAAAATTTTTGACACTGAATTATGTTCAGGTCTCTGTATCTAAAAATTAACTAAATTGGAGTTGTACCTCTATTAAAATAAGCCCTTTATATGTTCCTCGTAGGCCCTATAGTTTTATGTGCGCTAGTATAGCTGTCATGTCATTGGTGAAAAGTTATACGTTATCAAACAGCGATGATAGAACCTAACGTACCTTATCTCTCACATCCTCACAAACACAAACATGAGCAAGCACTTAATTAAATTTACCACGTGGCAGTAATTAATATAAACGCGGAACTCCAAACTAATCACTTAAATGGCAGGTGCCATGTAATTAACGCAGACCATTAAATTAGATTAAACTCTGAAAGGAAGACAGCTACACAATTAAAAACGTTTACAAGTCAGCTGTTGCGAGCAGTTTAAAATGAAATATTGTGTGTCATGACCGTTACACCAACAGTTCTAGTGATTCACCTGACTATACTAATTGATTTTTTTTAACAATATCTAAGTTTATCAAGTAAAGAAAAGAGACGATGTGCATTTCAGCCGGTACAGAAAATTGTTCCTCACGTTACAAACTCATTAACTGATTTCATAAGTTATTCATTCTAGAAACATTTCACCCACTTGTCATTTAAACTGAATAATTAATACGTCTAATGAAGCATTAAGTAGTGTCTTTTTTTTATATTTCATTTATAGTATGTTAGTTCAATAATTTTTACAGTAATTACTTACTAGGATATTTAATATCTTACTGAGCGTTTAACTCGTGTATGAAGGCTATTCCTACATTTACACTTACTGAGTGAACTTGCAAAATTATATAAATGCCTTTTCCGGCGACAATAACAGTAATTAAATGTAAAGCAGATACTAAAGTGTTTCAATTAATTACACAATAGTACAACACATGAACATAAAAAAATATTTACACGCATCTACTGTTATAACAAAATACTTAATGAAACATATATTGCAGTTCCCCAGCTGCTGCTATTTGGATTTTTATTTTGGAAGCGAACTAGTCTCAACCAGTCAAAATAAGTTTCCTCAGGTTATTTATTATTTAAGTGCCATTAAAACGAATAATTTATTTCCTTATGTTTACTTATTTATAGTTTCAAGCAGTTATCGTATGGTTGAAATTACTTGTGCCTTCTTGTTTGGAGAAGCGAAGAGATGTTGGAGTCAGAGAATGCTTTAAACAATGTAATAACACGGCAGTAGACAGCATATGTTGTGTGCCATTTTGTCTGATACGCGTGCTAAGTAAACCACGTTACTGAGCATTGATGCTAAGTCAGTTGTTTTCTCACTTAATTAACTGATGATCGGTCCCCGTAGTGGTGGAAATCAATGTTATCAGTTTTATATACATTGTAAATCTGCGAGAGATTATTTTAATTCACTATGGACTTTGGTACGTATGTAATATCCAGTTGTCTTACAAACAATTTCGTGGTATTTTAAATTACTTTTACTAACGTGAATTATTGATGAAAAAGTAACACTGTTTATTATTGTTGTATACAATTCACAAGAATAGGACACAAGCGTCACAAATTAGAGCGCAGCGCACAAAAATGTACATAGTAAATAATTTTTCAACAAAAAAATGTTTTTTTTAATTATATTTAGCTTGCCGTTAAGAAATTTTGTGTCGCAGCAAATAACTGTAAAACAATATAATTGGTAAGAACCTACATTAATCTAATTTTTCTTTATAGCAAAGAAAGAAATTATATTTATATGTAACTTGCGAAAACAAATAACTATATACAAGAAGTTTTCATGAGAAAATGTTGTAATGGAATTACAGTTATCTGTTATCATGTGTTTTAATACTTACCTGGAACTTTAAAAGTGAAACTGAGTGAGTTAATCTATATTGCTTATGCTAATTATTTGTGATGAAAGACACTAATTTATCAATAATGTTATTCCATTTTAAAGTTCCTAATTCACATGTAAACCTGTCCTTCTAATTTAGGATAGTTACTATTTTTCTTATCAGCTGTAGTAGAGTATTGCTTACTGAGAAAAAATCAACTAATATCTATATTATGGGATGTTAATCAGTAACTTACTATGCTGAATTATTTTATCTAAGTAAGAGTTTTTTTTCTCTCTGAGGCGATTGTTTGAACCGACGCTATTGTCGGTGTCCCTTTTATCTTTCTTCTTATCCTGTTAAGACGTTTGCGGCATGCAATTAAGATGACGCCTGTTACTGCCACCGTCCTAAGGATGGGAACTCTTGGGAGCGAGTTTAGGTTGAAGTATTGCCGTTTTAAGAAGAGGCACCAATTCTTCTAATTAATTAGCTATGTTTTAGTGGACTTCATGACAGCGTGGGAAGCACGTAAGAAATCGCTCACGAGCCTCTTATGATTCTAACTTTTAATGAACATTAATTTTTGGCTTTGCTATAACTTGTAGAAAACGGCTAACTAAATTTTGAACGTTATATTTTATTATTTCCATGCCTCCTTCACCCGTTTGTAAAACTGTTGTACTTTCGACATATTTTAGTGTTGTGAAATTACAGTACAAGTCCAACCAGAATATAGCGGCGTTTCTCGTGCTGACTGGACTATGCCGAGGAAAGTTTATGTGTAGAGATGATGATTTATCGCGGGAAAACGTGACTGTTTGATGGGTTTCAACGTTTGTTTAGCTTATCAAATGATTACTGGCTTTCGCTTGTTTGTAGAGCTGTTACCCTATTTGACTGTGCCAATAAGAATCGCACTATTGTAATACTTGATGCCCAACATTGGTCTGCAGACATCTACGTTGTGTCAGACGTATATCACCCAATCATACGTGTTGCAAGAAGCTAGAACGTTTTCAATAGTAGGTTGACTCGAAACATTTTCGCGATATACCATCATTAGAGACACTGGTAAATCGCGGGAAAAGTTGATTGTTTGCTAGGCTCCAACATGCTATGCATAACACTGAAGGTATTGCATTTATATTGGCTATAGTTTATATGACGCACTGTGTCCCTCTTCAACAGACCCTATTAGAACTGTACAGTTTTAACACAGAACGTGTGTGATTTGCCAGAAAACTGTTCACACTCGTCACGATTGAGATACTACTGTTTATTGGAGACTATGCTAAATATTTTCGCGATTTTCCAGTGTCTCTAACCATCATCTCTGTTTGTGTGTTAATGTTTGATGGAAGTATAGCAATGTGTTTTGTGCCATGTTGGGAGAAGTCATTTTTAAAATGCACGTAACTTTTCATCCAGGGAATAGCACCTAATATGAGTATCTTTTGCTACCGTCATCAGTTCTCGTGTTCTAATAAAAGGGAATGTTTCATATCACTCGGTAGTGTACTGTGTCCGTTTTTATATAGTCTTATATTAGCAGAGACATGCAAAATTCGCATTATTTCTTGCCACCAGGCTGGACTCCAAATGTTTATATACTCATCCAACTTCCCCCATAGACATAAAATGCCGAGGTCTGATGGGTAAAATGCATCTGACCAATAATTAAAAGTTGCATGTTAGAGTGACCAACCTCCTGTATAAAACAGTCATACACGTAGCTGACATCATATAGAGACTACGGCCAGTGTCATCTCATACTGTACCAAATAATAACAAGAATTTTGTAGGTCCCTAGCTATTAGGCCACATAAAATCTACTAATAATCCACATGACATAACAATGTCTGCGCCGCTTTGTTTCATAACCTTACGTTCACATCTGCAGCTCATAATTATAAGCTGTGTGAATTTATACAGAGAAGAAGTTTCCCATTTGACTGCACCAAGCAGTGCAGTGTTACTGTGACACCACACATCTGTGATTTGCGGGCAGAACCTAAAGTTGCTGAGCGTTAGAAACAGCCAATCACCGGCCTAGAAGCACAGCTGCAGATGTACGCGTACGGCACTGTCACAAAGAAGTGCATAAATAATATCGCGATAACTTCCACTTCCTACCAATTAGTAGAGGCACGAGTATTTCGCGTATTCAACTTGCAACAGCCTAAACTTCTATGTTCTATATGTGTACCGGCTGAAGCCGAGTATCCATTGGCTTCTAACAGTGCAAGCGTGTAGCACGTGATAACCCCACGACTTGTTTCCTTATTTATAACTGGCTTGCAGTCGTCAAATATGTGTTAAAACCACTCTCGTTTAATCACAGAAGGAGGAGTGAAGTATACGTTACTGACGTTCAACCTGACCTAGAATCAATACGCGACATAATGTTGCTACTACCAATTAGTATCATCAACATAATGATAAGTACTCAACCACTTGAACTGCAAAACCACATTTTAGTACCAGCACTGTTTACATCATGCCTACAAATTTGTCTTCGCGTAAAAATACTTTGCAGTTCTTCGGATTTCAGATTAGATTTTTTTTCTTGTAAGAATATTATAATCACGTCTTGGAAGTGTTTTAATAGTGTACTGTTTTATACAGGATGTTTGGTATTTATAGGTACAAACGAAATAAGTGTGTCGAGGACGATAAAATAAGCAAATAAAGCTATTAAACATAGGTCCGAGAACTAATGGTTTTCCCAATATGGCACATTACGTGTTACGGCAGGAACGTTATAATACCAGTGTTCTCGAGGATCAAAACGTCAAAATACTGCACATGTTGACGAAGACATTACAACAATTGTTCGAAATGGGGGCTGTTCATGTGAAGGAAGGCTTCACCACATCTTCGCATCGATATCCGTACACGTTAAATAATTCCAGGTGTATTCCGAATGCAGTGGCAACCATCCACAATGCGTTCTGTAGTTCGTGGACACTATCAACAGGGCCGGCATACAGAACATCTTTCAAATATCCTCACACAAAGAAACAGTGTCGCAATATTGCCATGTTTGCACGAGTCAATGCATCGTAACGAGAAAACCGTCGTTTTCCGGACCCATGTTTATTAGCATTGTTTGCTTGTTTCATCGTCTTCCACACTCTCCTTTCGTTTGTACCTATAATTACCAAACACTCTGTACATATAACAAGTCATAACCTTCATTGGGAGCTTTATAATACCACGTAGAGCAATTTCTTGAAAAAAAAAATCAGTAGGGAAATATAAGGCAAAGTATATAAGGTTTTCCTACTAATCACATCAAAGTTAAAATTTACCATTTTATTTTGAAACAGTCTCGAATTGTATATGATTGTAAAATGTTTTTGAGAATTTATTAGTTAGTATTTTATGTGTCATGGAAATAGTTAAATTAGATTTACTGCTTTATAGAAAAATTTTTGTGTTATCTATGTCTCTTGAACAAGTTTGATGACGTAAATTCTCTGAAATTATGACACTATCAGTATAACTATTTCCGAAACTATTAATATTGAATCGAATCTGTTAAAAATTTTTACAAGTCAAGGTCGTACAGTAAGAGCAGACAACAGCTGCGACCCACATAAATTTCTTCTTCAGTTAATATAAACAAGTAGTGTATTAATACGTGATTTATGAAATGACGTCAGATATGTTCTTATATTGAATAACAACATTTTATAGAAATTTTACGTATCGTTACCAGGCGTCGGGCATTTAGAAAAGTTATAATAATTGATGAAATGTAAATTATTGTTGTATGAAATTGTTGTACTAATGCCAATGCAAAATTACAAACGTAAAAAAAAATGTTATTCATAAATTACACTATTCATGAACGCCGCATCTACGAATTAAATTGACAAATTGTGCGTGTGAGCTTTTTCTGTGATAACATATTACACTGGTAAAGTACAGAACACTGATAAAACAATCTACACAGAGAACACGTAATTAGAAATAGCAAAGAAGGAAAATATAACTAAAACAAAAATGAATTTAGCGGAAAATAGGTGCTATTCCCTACACTGTAAAGAAAACCAGTGAAAATTATTAGTAAGTACTCCTCTCAACCAGATACAACAAAACATATTCACAGCACTCACAAAAGCTTAAAGATGAAATAATAATTGCAGAAACTGTAGTTAAAGTTCTATTAAGAAAAATAAATCTGTAATTTAATCTTGCACGTCTATTACATTTAAATTTGCTCAGTCGGTAGAATTTAAGTCTCTAAAATTATCTCAGACCTCTGGTTAGGCTTAGGTTCTCCTCAATTAATTGCCAAAAAAATTAGTAAATTAATATATCACTTTGAAAACGTTAATAGATAAAGTTGGAGTCTAAAGTAATACCATTTAAGACGTTTACACTGAAGACAGTTAATAGAACTTATAGTAAGGCTCGTAAGCGTCTGTCTTACGCGTCATCCCTTGTCGTCTTCAAGTTCACTCCAAACTAAATAGAAATTAACATAAAATTGCCTGGCAAACTTTTAAAACGACTTCTTGGACCTAGGATCCGCTCCAAAAGATCCCTAAAATTTACGATGACGGCAGGATCGGCGTCTCAGCAGAGAAGCCTGCCGCGGGACGACATGCCCTAGGAGCTTTCCAAGAAGAAGTGACGCTAACTTCAAACTCGTTTGCGGAAATCGCAAAAGAGAAAATATCATAATTTATCTTACTAAGAGAAATGAAAAAAAAAATTATTATAGTTACTGATCACAGCAATCAAGGTTTTCTTTAACTTCCGTGCGTCATAGCACACTGATAAATATATAAACACAAAACAATATTATAAGAAATATTAAAAATTTAAATTATTAAAATTTGACAATTCTTGTACTGAAAATTATGACTTTAAATATATAAAATATGACTTCAAATTACATATAGCATCAATCACAAGATAAATTAATAAAGTACATCAAATAGATTAATTACATAAATTATGAATATTTAATTTAGAAAAACAATTAATTTAAAAAGTAGGTGGAATACTGTAGACATACTACAAAATGGACGTCGGCAAATTAGTATTTTTGTCATTAAATATTTGATACAAGTTATTTAATCTAAAATAAAACACTCATGAAAAACTAGGTAGTATTTGCAGTCCACTCGGTAAAACACATTCATGAACAAACATTTAACAAAGCAGTACAGAGATCTCAGAAAAGTTAAACAAAACCACCATATCTCCTGCAAATTGAAAGCAGTAAATTTTAAAAATATTCTACTGTAAGAAACGCACATCATTAACTCACCGGCAGATCACTATGCTCACAAATGATTGAGAAATAAAAATATCTTAGCAAATTTGTAAGTTCTTTATACAAACACGTATAATTAGTTTCATCCCTTTGCATTGCTTCCTAAAAACTAAGCAAGGCGTTAATGTTTTTTGACATACCAGGCACGTATTTTTTTTTTTTTTTTTAAGAAGATTCTAAAAGTTTTATCTGAGGATATTTCACTGATTAGTGATACATTATTTCGCGTTTCGCGTTGCCAAAAAACATTATTACAAATAAAAATGCAACTTGAGATATTAAACCATATAATTCCAGTCGAAACACGTATGGCGCTATTTGCGCGTGTGTTTTTGCTTGTTGAAACGGCTTACTGAAAATATGTACGCAGTGGTTTTAAGAGCTACAAAAAACATCGAAATAACGGACATCTCTTACATTTTGCAGTACATTCCATAGAAAATACGTAGTATTCAGCAGATTAACATACATATTTCGTAAACATTTATTTTGCAAGACATTACTTTAATATAAGTTGTATGGATGTACATGTAGAAGAATAAATGAAATTCCTGATTTCATCTAGAGTTTAAATTGTTCCCACGTAAGATTTATCATTACTAGCATTTTTTTTTGCATGCCACGTAAGAACATTCAAAATATAAAGTTATAGTAATTATAATTAGAACAAATGTAAATCTTTGTTTAATTTTAGTTTGAAGTGTTCCTTAATTTAAAATTAAAGATGATGTTGTACAGACACTAAAATATAATTACATTTGTAACAATTAGAGCTATATACAAAGGTGCCTTTGTTTACATCGCGTTATAAGTGTCAAGCGGTTGTCATTATAACATGTTTCCTATAATTTCCGTAACCTTTTCACTAAATTGAGCTGTTACTTAATAATAGCGAATCGCATTTCTAAAGCAATTCTCTTTGAAGGGCATTTATATTTCTCTTGAATGTTATGGTAGATGCAAAGCAACGCTAGGAACAGCACTGTCGCGCCTTGCAGACTGCCGGAATGGTGATAGGAACGTATTTTTCGTATGCGTGGCAATGGAAACGCGAGTATATTTTAATTTTTAAGGGCTAGTATGGATAAATGCAGGCTTAAATTAATGTATATAAAACCAATATTGAACACAATGAACTATTTAATACATAATATGTAATAAATTTTTTAATATATCCCATTTTATTTTATTCATTGAATTGTGCATTAGGAGCGACGCGGAATAAAGCCGCATGGAGAGTGTGTAGCAGTAAACGATTTTGTTATGCGGAAAATACAATTTATAAGAAAAAAAATTAATATAATATTTTTGGGAAACTAAAAAATTGATTAAAATTTGTGCGCACGAAAACTGTCCGTTTAGAATGGTTATAGGTAGAGATGATGGTATATCGCGGGAAAACTTGACTATTTGCTGGATTCCAACGTACGTTCAGCTTATCAAACTATTACTGGATTTCACTTGTACTTGGAGCTGTACCCTATTTGACTGGACCAATAAGAATCCCGTTATCGTAATATTTGATGCACTGTTATTGGTCTGCAGACAGCTACGTTGTGTCAGAAGTATATCACCCAATCGTACAAATTGCTAGAAACTGCAGTGTTTTCAAGGCTATGTTGGCACAAAATATTTTCGCGATACACCATCATCTCTAGTTATAGGTTACATAATGCTTGAATGTTAGTTCATGCTGTTGTTACAACATATGTTAAAATTATCGTGATTGCAAGTAGACTTTATATAAAAAGGGATATTATGAGCTTGTGATTTTAACGTTACTAGATATTTACGAAACGTCCTGCAAACGTAGCTCCAGAAAAATTTTTTGTAGGAAAAAAATCTACTTTTCAGAAACAAACATAAAACGGAAAATTATTTGTAATAAGACACGCATACTAAGTTTATATTTTAACGCTTACAAATGCATAGACACGTCTACGACTATATCATCTCAACAATTTAGTATTCAACAAATTTATGAGGTTAGGCCTAACCTCGTTAGTTCTACATAAAACCAGTTATAATGAAAGAAACGTGTTTACTACAATACGTACAGAAATTGGAAAAGAAAATACACTTAGGTAATACAGAATTAGTTTGGAGAATACTGTTTATAACATGAATACAATTAGATTGGCAGAAGTTTCGATGCATGAAAATGTCAACACTCGTAACGATATTTTTACACTGTTACACATCGACAGTGCTCTTTACATACATATATAAACATATTTTTAATAAAACTCTTTTATTTTTACAACGAAGAACTGTACTTTTGCCACCTAGTATTTATTTATAGACATTAAATAGCCTCGCTACGCACGTTTATAATATAACGTCTGCAGTCGGTATCACCATTCCGAAGGTTCAGAAGTTCATCACCAGATGTCAGCCACTTTGCTTTGCATCTCCCATAGCTATCAAAACTGTCACTTCACCGGTATTTTTGAAACGTAACCCTAGCGATGCAAAATTTCCTGAATCACAATGTCCGATCTCAAAACACTGGTTTAATTAAATAATTTAATTATGAAATGTTAGTTGTATTTGGTATAAGCTCTGAAAAATCTCATTTTTACAGCATAGTAAGTATTTATTTGAGAGAGTTTAATCTGCGGTATAGAACTCTCGCCTTTAGAAATAAAATCTATATTTATTATGATTTTAGGGAAAATATTTTTGCCGTTCTAGCAAAGAAAATGTTAGTTTTTAACACGAAGCTTGTCTTCATAACACTGTGTCTATTCTGTCAAAAATAATAACGCTGAATTTTTTGAATGCAATATAATTTTTTGTTACTTTTTAAAACTCTTTCATCAAAACTTTTCTTTGGTGCAAGGTTGATTTTCACATGTTCGTATTCCACTGCTACAAAGATTTTGTTTAGTGACGAAATAAAGGGTTTTAGAGAAGTCACACGGACATAAACATACACATACAGAAATGTGATCTCATAAGCCTGGTTTTTCCTCCGGAAAATAGACTAAAACAGGTACTGGCCTACTTTACCTTAAAATTTATCCTGTAACACTATTCAGTTGTCCATTGTAACGTCACAACTTGAATTCCAACGTTTTCAATGCTGCCATAATTGTTTCAACTTTGCTCGCTTGCGTTTGTCTGGTACTGGGATTCACGAAATAAAATATTGGCATTAGTTCCTAGAGTTACATTCTCCTAATGACCGAAAATATCTCCCATTCGTGTAAAAGAATATGGTGATTTTATTCATTGAAAGAATACAATCTGCGTGTACCGTAGAATAATTCAACAACACGTGAAGACAAAGAAAACACAGAGATTCGACTACCACTCATTTAAAATCCCTTTGGTTATTAGATGTAATGTTTAAAATACATATTCTAAAACTGCTGGCCAAGACCAATGTAGGTTTGTCTTTTTAAAACGCAGAAATGAAATCTGTAAACGTTGTCCAACTTATAAAACAGAACACTTTTTTACCAATTAGCATTAATATCAGGAAGGCAAAAATGTCAATGAAGAATTCTTGAAAATTAGTTCCTAAATCGGTGAAATAATATAGGGTTTAATTGGTTTACCACTTGAAATACTCATGTTAACTGAAGCATTTGGAAGAAGTCATATAATAAATTGTGTAGGTAACGGATATAAAAACTAAAGAAGTATTTTGGACAGTTGTGTGTCACAGAAAACCAGAGAATACACACAAACAGACAAGTAAACTAACAAAAGGACTTTGTTTGCAACTGGCAAATAAAGTTAAACATATTCAATTCCGCAAGGAATTCAGTCAGTGATTTACAAGAAAACAACACAAACGAACACCCAAGCACAAAAAAAAAAAAACGAACCATAGAAATAATCAATAACTCAGATTTAAAATACCTTAAAATTTAAGAGCAGATATTTCTATAGTAATAAAGCCTTTAAAATATGCTGTTGTGACATTACAAACAGCAAGTGTTTAGATTTTTCAATGTTGGTGAAATCAAACTACCCTATATTTTAAAAAGGTCCTGATATTCCCTATGATCGCGAAAAAATTTTTGCCCCACTTTGTTTCAGTGTCTCACGTGCACATCGGCAGTTCTGTTTCAAGGTTGTTGGCAGCGTGTCTTTGTTCAGACACGTTTCTCATTTGACTGCACCAATCAGAATAAGAGTCTGTACGTCTGTAATTTGCCAAGGCAAGTGAGAGTAAAATCATCCAACCACAGACGATGTAGCAGAGCTGCAGGTGTGCACATGACGCATCGAAACCAAATGTTGCAAAAATCTTTTCGCCATAAAATCGTGGCCCTACCTATGAAGCTTCGACTCCCTGGCTAAGTGGACACAATTAATTGGTTTGACGCAACATGAACGCTACGCCTGGCAGTAACATATGCAGCGATGTGTGGCATCTGTGGTACCATATGTTCAACGTTTGATCACCAATTTTAAGGCCTTCCGCAACTATTGCGACCCCAATTGTCTTGTATAAAATCTCTTGTCTCAGTGTCGGATATCTCTCTACAGGATGTTTTAAACGTCATTCATTAACACCGTGCATACAAATGCATATATATATATATATATGCATATACATATATGAGTCGCGGTGATCGACCACCTCCCACCCAGCCAACAGGCAATCCGCCTTTCGGTTCCCGGCGGGTTCGTTTCCGAATTATTTGTATTTGGGAAACTTGGTGAACGTTGTCGCTGATAGGGTTTTTCTCGAGGAACTCCCGTTTCCGCCACTGCTCCACACCCATCTCACCCTCATCTCATACGTTCTCCAGGCCGGACGGGCGACAGGCTTGTCTCGCTAGTCGAGCAGCCGCCCCAAACCTACATACCGACCTTCTCTCATACACAACGTGACCCTGTTAGGAGGCTGGAACACACGGTGTATATTCATATTCATTTTAGTTTCCTGTATCCGTACCTCGGAAGCATAAGACGCTATTTCACAAAAATCATATTTTTCAGGAGAGCCGTTTGAAGAGCGTGATTCACTGGTGAATCAAGCAGTTTAGAGTCCAAAAACTAATTTTTTTGACGCAACAATGACTTTATGTTGTATGCGACTATAGAGTACTTAAAACTGTGGTAATTTTAAAGGTAAAAAGTGCATTTTGACAAAAAGGGTACATAGTGTGTTATGCCTCTGAAGTACAGATGTAATCATAGAGCTAGGATATGTTTTGAGAAAGTATTTTCAAATCTACACTTTAAATCTTTTAATACCTTTTTTCCAACTTTAATGAACGATGCCTCTTGATGAAGTCAGTATCCTAGTGTAACATATGACCTAATTCAAGCCCCGTCATACTATTTTATCCCGTCAGATGGGTTCATTGTAACTTTATTTTACGAGTATTCTATTTTGCTGAGTTTAATCTGTTTAATTTATTTTATTTTAGTGTTGGCTGACATAGGTTAACTATTTTTTGTTTAGTGCAATAAGAGTACTAAGAGAAAGGCCTAGTTCGGAAAGTGCAGTTTAAAGTAATTTCTCTATAAATTACCGAGTGCAGATATGCTAGTGCTTTGGAGGTGGCTCGAGGTACAACATTGCTAGTTTTTGGAAAGAACTCTGAAGGGTAGCGTTTTGATTGGCTGAAGAGACTGATGTTTCCGTTTTGAATGCATTATACGAAGAATTGAGGTTTTTTGGACGGCGAATATAGGAGAGAGTGTCACGCGATGTGCGTGCTCTCGTTTTAGGATTTTAATTAGCTGCGAAATATATATTGTGCATCAGGCCGCCTGATTAGGCGAAGACGTGTCGAAACTGCAGTTTGCTGTGAAAGAAGAGGGCCTGACAGTAATAATTTGTGGATATTTAGCAGATTTGTACTACCGCGTGTGAACGTATGGTGCGTATATAGACTTTATTTCGCTGGCACCATAGTCAGCCCGTGAGCTGATATAGGGAGCAGGACGCGGAGAAAACACTCTCCTCGCAGTTCTACGAGAACTTCCAGACGGTGCAGAACTTCGCTCACCGACATGAAGAATAAAGCTAAGTCTCGCCAGCCTTTTGTCTCGTAGTTAGAGCCTGACCGTAATTGACGACGCCATCTTCCGATTTTTATGCAGTCTGTAAGCGTGTAACTCTCTGGAAATATTTCGCCCGACGGGCATCTCTGAGTTAAAGAATTCATGTTCAAATCCTAGATTTAGCCGTGGCACAATTACAAATAATAATTTCATATTTTCTAAATGACATAATAAAATTGAGGTATATTCTGCTACACTCATCTTGTATTATCAACGTGGTCTACTTAATCTGCTTTCTGAAGGATCAAGATGTTTTTATTCTTCAATACTACGAGTCAGCCAAGTAGGAGTAATTATATTAAAATTGATATCACTTTACGTGAGTCTTACTAATACCACATCATGTTCAGCCATCTTATGTGTGTCATTTTCGTTACGAGCATAGTTCGATATAAATTATTTTAAAATTCGTTGGGCTGTAGTTTCTTTCAGTAGTATTAGAGTATATTTTAGGTGGTTCTGCATGCAAGTATTTCTAGGTTCACCAGCGAACGCTTCCAGAACTTCTGTTGGTAAGACATACACTGGTGTTCCCCGCATACACATACCGGATCCTCCTTTTGATGAGCAGTGCAAATGTAACTTCAAAATTTCAACCCTGAGATACATAAACTTTATTATTAAATCGCTGAGATATATCATGTCACTATTGACGTCAGTTAATCCACTTTTGCACCACATAGCTGCATTGCGCGGTCTTGCATAGAGAAAGTGGTAGCTGCGTGTGTGGCACTAGGGTATCTCTTACAGGGATTGCAAGCCTTACTGTACTTTTACGTGAACCCCTGGTAACATTTAAAATACCAAAATAATATATTTGTACTTTGACGATATTTTGTGGCATATGTCAACTGGGTTCTAATTAATGCGAGGCACCCACGTATGAATGAAATAGTTTGTCAAAAAATGGGACACTGCAGATTTATTTGTCTTCTGTATTTAAGTGTGAATTTAAAAAACTCAATTGATACATTAATGAAACACAACAATGAAGAATTATTCTTCCCTAAAATAGATAAGAAAACAGATAACTCTAAAAACAGAGAAGAAGAATCACTCTACAGTAAAGTTATTGCGATAAAAAATAAAAATAAAATACAATTTAACTTCACAGAGCCAACAGTCCAAAGTTGACATTTTATCATGCCCAGAATAATCTTAGTCCAGCAACAAAAAAAAAAAAATACGGTAACCATTCTTAAAAAAAAAAAAAACGCTACGCAATATTATTCACATAGTTTCTGCTATTATTTTTAGCTTTTCTATATTGCCTACGTTCCATTTCTGATTTCAAGCAACGTCCCTATTCAAAATGTAGTAGGTATTGCAAAAAGATATAAAAGAAGCTCATCCGTCAAAATAAATGTTTCACAGAAAATACGGTTACATGTGGCGAACGCTGTACGTTGGGGAAATTTCAACTCCGCTCTCACGTCTTCTGTCTAGTTCAAATTCCGAACATTTCCTATCACATTCTTTTCATCGCACGCATTCTTCGCAAATCTTTCCCTTTCATGGTGCTTTCAGGTCCTCTTAGCTATGCGTCTATGACGTTCCATTTGACTCTGGATGTGTAGGAAATAAAATGCAAGTTTGTTTTGTATATTTTTTTATTTAGATTTCTCAACCGCTAATGTAGTTACGAGGTCGTTCCAAACTTGAGCCATTAGTTCTTTATATTTTTAAGTTGCGCGAAGAAAATTTTCAGTGTGTATGGTTTTTTTTTTTTTTTTTTTTTTTTTTTTTTTTTTTTTTTTTTTTTTTTTTTTTTTTTTTTTTTTTTTTTTTTTTTTTTTTTTTTTTTTTTTTTTTTTTTTTTTTTTTTTTTTTTTTTTTTTTTTTTTTTTTTTTTTTTTTTTTTTTTTTTTTTTTTTTTTTTTTAAGTAACATAATATCTTGAAATGCACAGTATAAGTCACGTCATCGTAAACTTAAAAACTATTTTTATAAATCCTTGCTGCAATATTTAATTCTGTAGTATATATTTCAGCATAACATAAGCCCAAGTATCACGTCACACCCGTATATGCAAACGGCTAGCATCGCTTAACCTAAACAAATTCTTATTTGACGTCTACTTTAACACTCTTCAAACTCATGTTTGCGGTAAAAAAAATCGATGCTGTTCATTTACGCACTGTCAATTTTCCGAAACGAAGATATTGTTGATAAAGTACACGTTAAAATGTGTGCATTTGCTCTCATTTTCGCACATAATTATTAACACATGGCTTCAAACAGCGATAGAAGAATTTTATAAAATGTATAGAATTCGCTTTCGCTGATAAAAGGTTTTTCTACCTATAGACCAGAAATTAGTATTGTTGTCACCATTGTGTCCATCCTCTGAATGTTAATAAGGTTCACTGTATTACCTTCATAACAAAAACTATTTACTTATCAAACGAAGATTGCACTTATAATAATCGTATAAAATATGTGATATTTAGAAGTACTTCTCAATAAAAACTTTTAATTTTTCATCATATGTTTAGGCCTCATTAATTTTATTTAAAAACTTGCGAGTCTGGCTTATTGAATGATTTGTCTTTATTATACTTTCATTAAGTCAGAAAAGGTATAATATGGGTGATAAGTATGTAAATTATCCACGGAGACTGACACTTAAATTTACAAAACATTCAAAATTATTCACAACAGGCTGTACACAACAGACATACAGTACTACTATACAGTATTGAACTACAAGACTCATTCTTCAAAAACAAAGGCGATAGACTCTCGATGCATAGTTCTTCCTGTAGAATAAATTTCGATTGCAGTAAAGTAAAAATAATGCGTTCCTGAAAGTGATCCTCGTGCTAACAATTAAATATGGATACAATGTAGCTCACAGTTGCTTTTCTGACAGTGAAATAGCGCATAACAACAAAAACCAACTTCTGTTATATTATTCATCTGTTTATCAAACCCGCCAGATGTACTATTCATGATATTGTAAAGCAAAAGTGTTCTTGTGCGTGGTGTTACAGAGAGACTATAACTGGAAGGCAGGCAAACTGCGGCAGGCGCCAACCTCAGACACATTACGTTCAGTACTTCTTAAGATATGTTTTCTTAATTTTCAACAGTTTTTTTATTAAATATGTGTAATTTCCGTAATCACTGTATGCATTGTGAATTCTACTTTTGCAATAATTTGTTTATCCGTAATATTGTGTAGTTTTTTTTAATGTATTCAAAATTATCAGCATAAAATGGTTAAAATGGAGGGGTTCTCTGTGTAAAACAAATTTATTTATTGATGTTACATGACATTATTTTATTTTATATTGTATTATATTAAATCATATTATATTATAATGTATTATATTATGTTATATATCTTGTTATGCTATAGTACGTTACATTTTGTCATATTATGCTGCATTATAACATTATATATTATATTAGATATTATATTATATCATATTGTCTATTTCCAAATTGTTTGTTGTATACTTCTAACACCGCAATTTTTGTTTAATTTCCATTACCCTATACGACCACATGTTTCTGTATGCGGCACTTGCATACGTGTTTGTTGATCTCGTTGCGGCATTGTTGGACGAGGGAAGACAGCTAGCAGGGCAGCAGTAGCAGCTTTACGTGCGGGATGCTGGGTCAGTGTGACCCAGGAGCAGGAATGGGGAGATGAAACCCCGGTCTTGCCAACCACCCATACCACACCAGCCGGCCAGCTTGTCCTTTGTGGCGTACGTGCGGGGTCGGGCCGGAGGGCGCGCCAGACCCCACTGCGGTGCGCTGATGGGCCCGGCGTGTCGCCTCAAAGAACCCCTTCCTCCGAGGACAGACGACTGTCGCACTCTTATCACATCCGCTCGCCGGACACGTCTGCTCCTAGCATCGCCACGACGCTGCCGCCCGCCGGCTACTTCTGCTCGCCCAGAAACCTCGCCACTCCTGGTTCAAGACACTTCCCACTATCGTCGCTACGTCACCGAGGGAAAGTAGTTCTGCCTGCCAGCCTAGGTTTTCAAAACTACTATTCATTCTTCAGGAGGATGGAGAAAGGCTGTGTTTAAGGGCTTGTTCCCGAGTTTTTTCAGACTGGTGCCAATAACGCAAATATTTTTTAACGAAAAGTTTTGAAAAAATTTGAGTCAATGTGCAATTACACAATGCACAATACTGTCGACGCGTTTTTTTTTAAATAATGTGCCGTCCGCCAAAAAAAAAAGTAATTTCCTTAAGTTTTGCTTATTTTCGCGACGAAAAAGGCGGTACTTTAGGTAATTAAATCTAAAAAACCGTTCAGTATAATTCTACAAAAAAATTCAGCTACAAATTATATCATATAAGTGTCAAAACTTTGAAGCGAAATTTCGATATGAGTATTAGGTAGCAATAAAAAAATATTTTCAAAATCACTGCAAAACTCCGTAACAAGGCCTCAATTTACAGTTATTTTTCACCGCTACGAGCATCTCTGAAGACGTTTAAGCCTTTCTTGACAATTCATTCTATAAATGTTAATCTACTGCATTTCTTTACCTTGTTACTAACAATATCCAACTTAGATAATAAATTACGCCCATAGTATCTAACGTTTGCTGGAAAGTAAGACAAATGTTACATACTTGGTTATTTATTATTCTGCAATATAAAAAGGTGTAGTAGACCAACACTTAGATAATTCAGTGTATAAAATGTTGATACGCCATCAGGAATACTTGTACTGACGAAAATACAGTAAAATAGATAAAGCTGTACACAATATCCCCTTTAAGGAAGTTTTCATAGGAGAGTTGTAAGAAGAATGAGAAAGAATATGGAATGGGTGTGGGAAGAAAGAATCTCATGAATTGGACGTCGCTTATAGGTAACATTAATGTCAAACGAAATCACATCTCTCTTACTTTTTTATAGAAAGTATTTTCCTTGAAAACATTGGTGCATGGAAAAGAGAAAAGAAGTTTAACTGCACATGGTGTCTCATATAGTGGCCACTGTGGTTTTAATCTTGAAGTTACATGTTCTAACAACAAAATTGGTATATGAAACATCATTCATGTGGCATTTGTCAGGATTTTAGAAGTTTACACGTACTTTCAGATCGTCCGCTACACAACACGCTTTCATGTCACATCATAATATGACAGATAAATAAAATAAAACTTTGTTCATAACTAGAGTTATTAACATTATTGTTTTTCATTAGTAATTACCTACATTCCCTATGTAGGAAAATGCATTAAATTTAATATACCTCAAGTCGTTATAAGTGAGAAAACCGAAAACCTATAAGTTAAATAATTTCTTGATATTTGTGATAAAATTTCATTCTACTGAGCAAAATTCAAAAAATTATAACGGTAAAAATTTAAAATACACATTTTGTAACTTAAAATATATTGGTAAATTGTATGTGTAATGTCTGTCACCTTTAAAAAGTCGTGGTATATGACAACACCCTTAACTAGTATCGCGGGTACCGTTAATGCGGGGGAAGAAGGGTGCTTTGTTATGCTAGCGCTTGTGGAGAAAACTCCGGGTTCGAAAATCGAACATTGTCGAAGGACCAAGATTTTTCCCAGATGTACAGCTTAAAGTTGACCACTCAGTGCAACTAGCGACTGAAATTGTACCTTGCCAGACGTAATATTAAGGTTCCTAACCTGTAGTTGAATTAAACCAAAGGTGGCCGCCTGTCAAGGGCGACGAGTGGTGTGCAAAGTTTCGGGCGTTACAAGATTATTCGAAATGGCTCAACGCATATAAATATATTTTCTTAGGAACAGCATTCAAAATACTTTACACGTGTGTATAATAGTTTAAGGTTCAGTGGCATGCGTTAAAAGACTCTGTAACTAGCGTATGGACGGTGTAGTAGCTTGTCACTGGTATTCCGTTTTACGTGAAACAGCTAAACTTATTCCCACTGAGGTTATCTACGAAAAGAACATAAGCTTGAAACAATCCTTATATAATTTTATCTGCAACCTTAACAGTATTGTAGAGGCTGATTACAGTGAATGTCCACCATAGTCTCTGCGCTGAGCCCTTAATATGAATGTTCGCAGCATAGCATATGCTCTAGGCTCTGTAAGTCTCCGCTAATCTGCAAGTGTGTTTTTAAAGCATAATCGGTGTGTCCTAAGCAGTTGCAACAACATAATTTTTTGTTACATAGTTCTCATTTTCTCATTACTAAATAAACTATCTTCAAAGGTTGGAATATCCCGACGGTACAACAGTTGTATGCAATTAGAAGGTAGTAACCCCTGCTATTTTCATAAGGGTGGAAAGTATCAAGCAGCATTATCTGATGGTTTGAAGATCCCAATAGCTTTAAGCAATGAAAAAAATTTTGTTTTCTTATATCATTTTGAGGAAATACGATTTTGAATTTTGTTGCTTATGGCCCGATTACTCCCTAACTATTAAGTATATGCGAAACGTGCAAAGCATATTTTCTAGTTATTTTTTTCATAGGGGGTTACATGCCGGCGTCGTAGGTGTTGTTAAAAAAATCACTCAGTATATGTATTGCATATAGATTATTGCATGCTGAGAGGGAATTTTATAGTTAGTGTTTACCTTATTGCGAATGGCCTATTCGAGAACCCAAAATTATCTATCATGTGGAAATACAAAAAAAAATAATAATAATAACACACTAACAAAGTATGCCATTCGCTTTAATATACATAATTATCCAAAACTAACAAATTTACTGTAAACGTTTACAGTAGGAACACTGAGATTAAAACCTGTTTCTTCCATTTCTATTAGTGAAACCATTAGACAAGCAGGCAGTATATTAAAAAAGCCTTTGGGCCAGTTTGGAATTTAAACGTAACTATCATTACTAGATGTAGATAACTTGTCCTTTGGTCACCACTGAACTGAATAAAATATTCTGTCCGCATTTATCAGAATCGACGGTCGACAAACGTTTGTTTGAACAATGAGTACGTGTGTTGAAAAATGTGAAAATATTTCACGTTTGTATGGTACTTAACACATATTATTCTCATATAAGATGCCATTGAAGCTGTATTTTTGAATATATTATGATACACGTGTTTCTCCTAGTATTTCCCACTACCCCAGCCGTTAAAAGCATCTTACTATAGTTCATTCACCGAGATGTGAGAGTTGTAGTTTGTAAAGAAGAGTGCATGATACTAGTGTAAGGGGTAAGGGGTGTACAAGCTACTAACCAGCCCGCGCTGCTGCAGTGTGACGAGAGTTAAATTGGTGACTGGTCAAGCGAGTGTTCGTATTGTTTTCTGATAGTGTTTTAATCAGACAGAAACGTCAGCTGTAAATATGTTACAGTCGATCGTAAGTAACAACATGTACGCCGAACTAGGGCTGTAATGTACTGTTTATTCACTTATCGATCGTAGGTCGTGATACATACGCTGCATGTTCGGCATAGTAATTATATATACAACACGTGTAACATGAATGATATCAATTACATCTAAACTTCGCAAAATTTTTATAAAATGGTTAGTGTCTATATACCTTGTGTGGTGGTATTGTTATAAGTATGATGCAATTATCGTTAATGTGGAATTAATGTATTTTAGAAATAATTTTACGGGTTCCATAACATTGTCAGTTGCACAAAATCGATGGTTTGATAATAATGAGGGCTTTGATAATGTTAATGAACGTCTATTACTTGATTACATCGATCAGTATCGTTGATATCATTGGGAATAGTTATGAAGGAATCATCGAAAATGTCAATGACACATGTTATTGTTAAAGTTCTTGAATACACTCTAAAAAATAATTTGTAAATTTACCACACGTGCGTATAGGAGCGCTAAGCAAGTAGGTATGGTAGAATTGTTTCCCAGACATCCATGGTAGCACTACTAAACCTTTTTATAAAACAGTCAAATGTATAATGAAGTTACCAGACTTGTTTGAAACATTTGTAAAAGTTTGCATATTTACAAGGCGGAAGTATGGTAACTGTCCCATACTGCGTTTAAGTTAATTACTTCCTAAACATTTTAGAATGTTTTTTACGGTGTAGTTACAATATGTGTGTCAATATTAGAGTCAATTATTTTACATTTCTTCAATAGCACATTGGTACGACATTGTCGTTTACCTGAGAAATAGGGTTTCATGCACGGATTTCTGCATAGTGTATCGTGCTGGACGATGTTGCTGTTTAAAGAGATTTTTCGGGGTTCTTCATACCTATCCCATTCACGCTCATAGGTTCCCACGACTTTATGTGTCCATACTCGCCTAAATGCTACAAATTCCTGCATGGTGTTCTACACTCAATACCTGTCTGCCACTACACGTGGGGAGCATTCCGGACACCCCTGATTACAAGCTGCAATCACGTGAATACTGTGTGTTTTCATTAACAGACCACCTTACCTTCGATCACGTGCATGTGCTTCGCGCGCTCTCACTGGAACGCGAATATACACTAGTAAAAAATTTCATAATTCAACATGTGTCTATGTCGTGTGCGTAGATATTTAGAAACTGTAGTTTCGTTTATTCAGCGAACTGGTTTTATCTCTTCGACTGCAATTAATGTTTAAATTTTGAGTTCTAACTGTACTGAATTTTAAAAAATAGAAAATTTTCAAAGAATTTAATGAAATATTTTTTCTTATATTTGAAGCGAACTGCATATTATCAATAGTGTAACATAAAATAAGGTCTTTTGCAGTAAATAGCATGGCAATGAAATAACACGTTGGTCTACGTGAAAGACAATAATACCGGTTTACGTGCACAGAACGTTACTGAGCATCCTTTGTGCGTAGTATCAGCAGGTTTGGAACAAAACAAAGACACGTTGAGATGTATCTTGTACCTGTCCACTTAAGTAGTTTAATGATCGTTACACAAAACGAAAATAAATGTTTAATATTACATTAACGAGCACAAAATGATCAACATTATTACATGGAGAAAAATTTGTTAAAGGGTAAACCTACCATATATCGTCATATACCTTCTACCATGACAAATCACATTTCAGCCATCACAGTGTTACGATAGTACAAACTTGATTTCCTCAGGGTAAAGTAATTTTTCATGCAGAAAATAAAGCAATATGTACCCAACATGTAATACAAATTATTGCTGAAATAGTAATACGTTGAACACTTAATTTATACGGGCATTCTAATCCTTAGCATAACGATGTAGGGAAGGTATACTCCATAACCGTTTACTAAAAATGTTATTTATAGTATTAAAATACAGTAGACTACGTAACAATACTAGTCACAGCATATCCAGTTGCCATAAAGATGTTGGTGACATGCGTGTTAGTACTATTTATGCGAAAGGTGTAAGATTAAAGTTTATTAAGGTTGCAATTATTGCTTGGTAATATTGTTTACTTTCTTTTATAAAAAAAATATAATCAATACTTGCAATAATTCTCAGTCGACAATTGTTACTGCAATCAGATATCGCCAAAAATATTCTCCTTCATGTCCGGCATTGCTCCTCAATGTAATTAGTAAAGTGTTATATCTATACGGATGTTTAAAATAGCGATGGAAGCACAGTATCTCGACGGCTAAACAAGTAAAACAAGTGTATGTCAATTCAATCACCCCCGGTGTAGTTGTAATCACTCTGGCATGCGAGAAACAAGGCATGAGAAACCAATCTTCTACAACGACAGCAGACATTCCAAACGAATTCACTTCCATCAGAGATTTCGACAAAGGCACAAAAGAGTTGTGAATATAAGCATTAATAGTTATATATTTTCTTGCACATCATACGGATAAAAGCAACTTCGATAAAATGAATATCCAGTAGTCTTATTTGTGGACTTTTTTTTCTTGGCCACAAATATTTTTACTAAATAATGAACATTTTTCTATCGTAACACATCCTTACAGTAAGTATAAAATATGCCTCCACGCCAGTTGCCAGAAAATTATTTCAGAACGGCGGGGTTTGGAATGTGTGTACAACAATTAACAAACCGATCCGTTAGAATTACGCACTGCATTCGAATTAAAAATGACAAAAGACTCTTATACTGTAAGAATCAATTTTTGTTCGAATTCTTTATTCTGAACTATTACATATTTTTGTTTTGCAACGCAACCAAAATTAAAATAATGGAAATTATTTATGCGCCTTCTTACTACACCCAAGGTATTACTAAAAATTGTTAGGCTACTGTACTACAAACTCAAACTGCTTAAGCAATGTAAATAAAATGTACCTAAACTCCACTGTTTGCTTTTACAATTTTTTTTTTTTTTTACATTTAGTACCTCCTCCTTCTTCTGGAATACGATCACGTGGCTAGCACAAACAAGAGAATATTCTTTAAATTTTCATAAACAGTGCGTGCATTTACTATTTTAGTTTTCCAATGTAGATTTATTTTCAAATATTACTACTTCGACACAAAACTCAAGTAGGTTAATCTAAGAAAATTAAAAGGTATGTTTAATACCTGCATACACGAAGGAAACTGTAAGCAAACAGGTGTTAAAATGACAGACGCTTGAAAAGAGAATTTCAGCTTGAAGCTCCAGTAAGCAGTGAATGTTATAGAATTTTTTTTCTTTCGAGGTATGCGTGTAGTAGCTAAGATAATAACTTCTTCCTCCGAGCTAAGACACAAAAAAAACTGCGTCCTTCGCTTCCGCCAACACAAAGTGAGAGGGTTTAGGCTAGTGGAAGTACACAACAGAATATATTACTGCTCCTCTTGAACTGGATATGCGTAAAAAAATTCTTGCATGGGAAGGGGGGTTTCAGTTTTACGACATTACTCCCAACCAGCCTCTCCTTTTTACCACGTGACACGCCGGTAGAATTTTAGGTGGTTGTCAAAGTTTTTTATTTCCGCGAAGGAAACAGCAACAAGGGAAGCAGGTGTTGAAACGGACGAAGTCCTTGAATATATAAGCAGAGACGCGGTTATGGCGTCGAGCGGCCTGCATTCTGACGTCACAGTCAGACTCAGGGCAGGCGGAAAATATACTCAAGTACAGGCGGTTCCGGATAAAGTGGGCACTCAAGAAAGGCCTGCAAAAGTTCTACTTTCAGTCAGTTCGTTATCGTATCTTTCCGCGCGTAACGGCAAACGACGGGAAATATCTAACCTCTCTGGGCGCGATGTTTGTGAGTGTAAGATAAATTGTGCAGTCGGCAGAAACCTATATAGTTTGATAAGATAACAATTTATTAATTATGTAAAATACTAGCATTTTCATTTCGGTCGATTTTGGTTCAGTACCGTACTTAATAAAAAAACACACAGAACTATATTCCGTAATTTCGCTGCCAACCATGCAAATAGTAAGGCAAATACAGTTAATGTAGAATTATATGCAGTAACGGCCAGTGATATTTCCTAAATTTAAATTTATAAAGCTCACTCTATCCCGAACGACCTATAGGAATAATTCTCCTAAACAAGCACAGTTCGAACAAAGTTTACGTATTAAGTGGGTATATTCATTCACTTGGGATGTAACTACCACTGTCCATTACGCTATGCAATTACCTTTCGATAATTTGTTTTTATAAAGTAAATTTTATAAACTTTTTTTATGAAACGTTTGGCCAACGTTAGCCTAAAGTAATTCAGTTGTAGGTACTATGCACACAATTGACATAATACAGTTTAAATCCTCTTCACATACATTGTTGGTAATTTGTAGGAAATTGGTTAGCCACTAACCAAAAACAAATATTGGGCCAACGTAGGCCCACGCAACATTTCAGCATTGGCTCAACCTATAATGTCAGTGATTGGCCATTGTTTGACAAATGTTGTTTTTGGGTAGGCATCCTATTGGCGTGTCAGATTAACTTTGAATCTGTGTCATTTTTCAAGCATGTCGCTCTTAGACATATATATGACAATGTTAAATGCACTATTTTTTATAGAAATGCCTGATGGATTACAATCAATTAATAGTTTACGATTTTTATAGCTATATATGTATGGAGGATCCAGTCGTGATCAGATTAAAAGCTCCCGAATAACATTAGGGCTTATTAAATGTGCGTGCCATTATCGTAAAAATAAAACACGGAAATAAATTAATTAAGCCAGTTAAAGTAACTGCATCGAATTTTCTTAAAATAATTCATAAAAAGATTTTTATTACAGTATTTGTTAAAATTATAAACGTCAAGTTGCTGTACGCGAGTACACTTTTTTACAGCAATGTCGGTAACAATTGCTTTGACAGTACTTGTCGTTCGGTACCTAAACTTAGTTCTTAAATTTCTAATTCAAGGAACTGTAATGTATGTAACTTTTTATATTTTATATCCTGATTTGCTTATAAAAAGCAACACACTTGACATTAAATATGTCGCGCTAAAATGTACATTTAAACATTACTTATATAAAAAACAGCAATTTTTTTGTAATGGACATTCGGAACTATGACATTTTTACTTGCCCATTTTATATACAGTAGAAGTTCTCCTACGTGTGGTTTGATAGCAATCGATCGAGAATTAGTGACGGACAGAAAATAATTTATTTACGAATCGATACGCTCTATTGTAATCCCGTCCTTTGAAAAAGACTAATAAACTTTTAAAAGCACCATTGAATTTTTATTCCAGTCTCTCTGACAAACGTGACTAATTTCCTCTCGTGTGTAACCTGTTCAGTTTATACAAGGAGCCCTTCATGAACTTTGATTAAAAATTTGTCATAGGTGGCACAGGATAAAGTGTGCACTTTTGAATTCGTAGTTACTGTTTCCCTTTCAGATAATTTGTATTTTCCTGCCATTTATTTAATGTAAATAAACCACGCTACAGAACTCTTGAATGTACATAGATAGTACCGAATTCCAAAGTCAATTCCTGAAGTCAAACAATCATTTTTCTTCAATAACTATTCGAGACAAGAGGGTCTACAAAAATGCTTACTGTATCGCGAACCACCTATTTTTTTTTTTTTTTGTAATCTTTCTGAAAAGTCAAAGTTAACAGCTCTATAACTGTATACAACCTCAAACTGGAACTTCATGATGTATACTCTACATTGAGATGGCCGCCTACCTCACGCTTCAAATTCGTTGCAGTTTGTTCGTAAACAAGTTTATTTCTACGAAAGTATTCCACGTGTGCCCATCGTGTCAACGTACGAAAAGAAAACAAACTTTAGACAAGGTCGGAACCTCATTGTTAAGACACCACGGCCATTTAAAACACTGTTTCCGAGTCCTCCAACATGGCTAAAAACGGCCTTTTCAGACTTCCGTACCTCTAAATGTACTAACCTGATGTATGTGAAACTGAGATTGCGACCTGCACTGAACTTAGTTGCAGACATTCAACCAATAAAATTATATGGTCACCGCTTAGTGTCCCATAGTAAAAACCGTTTGACGGGAACCTTGCACGCTAGTTCAACGCTTGGCTCGTTGAGGCGAGGCGGCATATGATCCGCGCTTCTAGGTCGACCTTACTGCTCCGTCACTTTTGAGAATTTCACGCGCGGGTAGGCGGCGCCCTTAAGCGCACACAACTTGTCTTCATAGCACCTAATTGGAAAGTTGTCAAAATGTATTATATGTAGAGATGATGGTTTATCGCGGGAAAACTTGACAGTTTGCTGGGTTTCAACTCACGTTCAGCTTACTAGAAGATTACTGGCTCTCGCTTGTACGTGAAGCTGTTGCCCTATTTGGCTGAGCCTATAAGAATCCTGGCATTGCAATACTTGATGTCTGTCATTGGTCAGAAGACAGCTACGTTGTGGCAAGAAACTACAGTGTTTTCAAGGGCATGTTGGCACAAAACATTTCCGCGATATACCGTCATCTCTAATTATATGTAATCTCAGATTGTGAATTGTGCACAAATGTGCGCAGTTGTTTTACGTTAATCGACAAAGCCAAAAATATATTTCTTCGTTATGGAGGGCACTACGCTTGGCGCAGTGACTAGAGCACTCGCCTTACACCAAAGTGATGCGGGTTCGATTCCCGGCGGGTTCCACACGTGGGAATTGTGCCGGACGATGCTGCCGGTCGGCGGGTTTTCTCGAGGGTCTTCCATTTCCCTCCGATCCCTCATTCCGGCGCTGATCCATGCTCACATCAGGTCACTCCCCACCAGCGCTAAAGACGTACATGTTGGGTGCTGACCGAAATATCTTCGTTTCTGCAATGGACCAGATTTTTCCTACAGCATACAATAATTTTGCACCACTGAAAAAAAAACATGTTTCTCTCATCGTGTTAGGGAAATATTCCACTACAATTGAATGGTGTTATGCTAAACGAGACGCACACATTTGATAAAGTAGAATGCTAAAAATTGTTCCTAAAACTTTTCTTTTGTTAATTAATATATTCTTGTTTCCAAATACTCTACCTTTGATATTGTTTGCCTAATTACCGAGGAGCTTGTTTTTTGGCTGTTCTTTACGTTTGGGGTTTAGATGCCTTCTTCATAACAACATTCAATAATGCTATTTTATGGTTTGCTTGTGAGAAAAACTTTAACAATGAAATATATGAAGGTATGATAAGTGTACTTTAGATCTCGACGATTGCTATATCCTTGGTTTAGGAACATTCCTTTCCTTCAGCTATTTGGGGGAATCAAACCAACAGTACATACAATAGTTGAAGAATGGTTCCATGATAGTGCCTATTTCTGTTCACGGTAGCTCCGTGCAAGGACAGAATTCGCCATTAATTCCACATGCAGAGATTCAAGTTATTCTCCGAGGATCTGAGGATGTTTTGTCGCGCGCAAGTTGTTTCATTCGACCAGGAGCTTGTACTGTCCCTCGAGAGGGGCGAAGACGTTTTTGTACCTCGGCTAGCTCGCCAGATAGGAAGCAGCGCAATTACCAGCAAGCTAATTGGCTACAAATTGCGCCGTGTAATGGCGTTCTTGATAATTAATACGTTATCTGCGACGAAACGCTTGCCCCTGTGACTGGCGCGCATAAAATAAACACTGGCCAAGCTTCCGGTTGTTTCTACCGGTTGTGTCATTTCCTCTATGCATGTCTCTGCTAACACGAACATGCAGTTCACAGGGTATGGGGAAAGTCAATGCTACCCCAAATTTTTAAAATATTGGAGTTTTATGCAGGTACACAACGGTAATCTCAAGATGTACATTTAAATATAAAAAATAAGCAATATGACCAATAATCACTGCACAGCGCAGTACTGATTCTACTGTAGGCCACTCTCTCGTAGCTTATTGTACCAATAAAATTGAAATATTAATTATTATTATTTTTAATTGGTCGTGTGCTGCAACAACATGAAAATTAATTCATAAACAATGTATACTAAAATTAAATTTCACTGTCAAATTTTACCTGTCATTATATGTGGATAACTTATAGTTTTGATGCAGTGCAATCTACCATTACCACTCTCAATGCCCTTCAACTTAAAACTCTTATTTTATTTTACTTGCCAACTACATAATGAGCAGTGCGTCTCTATTACCCACGAAAACTACAATTAGTTTTATAATGTGAGAAATTGTTCTTAAACTGCGTTCTGCGGTATATATCGTATTATTTACTTCACTGACTGGCAGACAATGTTCGGCTAAAACCGGTGGGTTTAGAAAAATGAAATTATGCACAGGAGTTGCTTATATATAGAGATGATGGTATATCGCGAAAAAAAATTTGTACCAACATACCCTTGAAAACAGTGTAGTTCCTTGTGACATGTATGATTGGGTAACATACGTCTGACACAACGTAGCTGTCTGCATACCCGTAATAGACATAACATTTTATGATAGCGAGATTCTTATTGGCTCAGCCAAATAGGGCAACAGCTCGACGTATAAGCTAAAGCCATATTCTCATAATCTAAACGTGCATTGAAACCCAGCAAACAGTCGAGTTTTCCCGCGATAAACTACCATCTCTACTTATATAACATATGTCAACACTAAGAAAGGGTTTTGTAAGACTGCAACGCGTGGATTTTACATTATACACAACAATAACAGTAAGTTGTAAAGTAATATCGATTATAAATAGAACCCACGATTTTCCGCGAAAAGAATTCTGCAACAGTTTGTTTCAGTGCCTTATGTGCACATATGAAGCTGTGCTTCATGGTTACTGGCAGAATGTATAATTGCACAGACGTGGCTCATTTGACTGCGGCAACAGGTACAAGGTTACGGCGACACCACACGTTTGAGATTTGCGTGTAGAACCCTAGACGCTGAGAGTTAAAAACAGTCAATCACTGACCATGAAGCACGGCTGTATATGTGCACATAAGGCATTGAAACAAACTGTTGCAGAATTATTTTCGCGAAAAATTGTGGGCTCTATTATTATAACTAAACAATAAACCATACTAACACTACCCTCTCATAAACTTGACAAATCTGTAGCATGAAAATTAGAATTCGTTCGTTTATCCTTTATGCATTCTATAGCATTCATTCGTTTATCCTTTATGCATTCTATAGCATTCATTCGTTTATCATTTATGCTTTCTATAGCATTCATTCGTTTATCCTTTATGCATTCTATAGCATTCATTCGTTTATCATTTATGCATTCTATAGCATTCATTCGTTTATCCTTTATGCATTCTATAGCATTCATTCGTTTATCATTTATGCTTTCTATAGCATTCATTCGTTTATCATTTATGCTTTCTATAGCATTCATTCGTTTATCATTTATGCTTTCTATAGCATTCATTCGTTTATCCTTTATGCATTCTATAGCATTCATTCGTTTATCCTTTATGCATTCTATAGCATTCATTCGTTTATCCTTTATGCATTCTATAGCATTCATTCGTTTATCATTTATGCTTTCTATAGCATTCATTCGTTTATCATTTATGCTTTCTATGCTATTCATTCGTTTATCCTTTATGCATTCTATAGCATTCATTCGTTTATCCTTTATGCATTCTATAGCATTCATTCGTTTATCATTTATGCTTTCTATAGCATTCATTCGTTTATCCTTTACGCTTTCTATACTATTCATTCGTTTATCCTTTACGCTTTCCATACCATTCATTCGTTTTCCTTTATGCTTTCTATACCATTCATTCGTTTATCCTTTATGCATTCTATAGCATTCATTCGTTTATCCTTTATGATTTCTATACTATTCATTCGTTTATCCTTTACGCTTTCCATACCATTCATTCGTTTTCCTTTATGCTTTCCATACCATTCATTCGTTTATCCTTTATGCGTTCTATAGCTTTCATTCGTTTATCCTTTATGCATTCTATAGCATTCATTCGTTTATCATTTATGCTTTCTATAGCATTCATTCGTTTATCCTTTATGCATTCTATAGCATTCATTCGTTTATCCTTTATGCATTCTATAGCATTCATTCGTTTATCATTTATGCTTTCTATAGCATTCATTCGTTTATTCTTTATGCTTTGTATACTATTCATTCGTTTATCCTTTATGCATTCTATAGCATTCATTCGTTTATCCTTTATGCATTCTATAGCATTCATTCGTTTATCATTTATGCTTTCTATAGCATTCATTCGTTTATCCTTTATGCTTTCTATACTATTCATTCGTTTATCCTTTACGCTTTCCATACTATTCATTCGTTTTCCTTTATGCTTTCTATACCATTCATTCGTTTTCCTTTATGCTTTTTATACCATTAATCGTTTATCCTTTATAGTTTCTATAACATTCATTCGTTTGTTCGGTATGCTTTCTATATCATTCATTCGTTTATCCTTTATTCTTTCTATACCATTAGTTCGTTTATCCTTTTTTGCTTTCTATCATTCATTCACATATCCTTCGTTCTTTCTATATCATTCAATTGTTTATCCTTTATGCTTTCTATACCATTAATTCGTTTGGAATGATATTTTGGTGAGCTGTTATGCATGCGCCCGCGAACGTTTCTTCCAAAATCAAAAAAGGTACCAAATTTCAGTTGTTTGGTGAAGGAGATGGTCAACGCGGGGTTAAAATGGCATAATGGGATATCCAAAATATTTAGCGGAACAAAACTTCGATGAGCTATTGTGCCTACGCACGCGAAAGTTTTGTCAACATTAAATCAAATTTGAGGGGTGGGGCATGAAATAGGAAAGAGGGGCAGAATGGGGAACTCGAAAATTTTCATTAAAAAAAACACTCTTGATATGTAGTGAATGACCCAGTGAATGTTTCAGTAAAACAAACTGTATAAGTTACATATACCTAAAAACATGGGGGGAGGGAGGTAGAGAATGAACTCGGTACAACAGAACAGGGTCTTCAAAGTGAAGCAATTTCTTTTTTCAAATAATTATAAAATCATCAAAAATAACCCATACATCATTTTGCACAATTTAGCATTTAAAAAACATATTTGCTTTAGAAATACTATCGCATTAAAATAAAAACGCCGTGAACTATTTCATGGGTACCAGCTAGTATGAGTACACAATATTTTCACTGTCCAGAAACAAACGCATAAAAAGCACGCCAATTAATCCTGGTTTAAGGAAGATGAAAATGTTAGTGGCAAAATGTTGTACAATGGCGCTCCACAGATATCTTACTGCTACTATTCTGACCTGCATATTATGGATGCAGGTCCAAATCCCGAGCAATCCAAACATGAATCTACCTGTACTCGACGCAATACACATCAAATAATACCTGTGCATGTAGCGCATGAAGGGGGAGGGGGGATTTTTCTCCATGCAGTGTTGCCACATTGTCGTGGTAGTGTTGCCACATTGTATACGTAAAATGTCGTCGTACAACATTTCGCCACTTACATTTTCGTTTTCAATTTAGCCTAGGATTCACGTGGTTTGCTTATTTTTCATTTGTTTCTGTACATACTGTGTGTATGTTAATATATATATATATATATTTATATATTTATTTATATAATACGTTATTTCTCGCCAACAGTGAAGGCAATAGAAAAGATTGCACAACTTTACACCAAGCCGTATGATGGCAGGGGAATCGGGCATGTTCTATGTTAAGGAATCATCTCCTCTATCACCAGGAGCGATGGCGTGAAACCATGAAAAACCTCAAATATGGTGTCTTGAACCGGGAGTCGAAATTGGACCCCATCAGAACGAAAGTGCGAAGTGTTCTCGTTACGCCACCTTGATCGGTATTAGTTCAATTAGTAGGGAATCAAATAAATGTACTGCATTTTCAGTTACGCTCACTTCAATTTATTAGATGACGGTTTCACTTGAAAATGTTGCTCAAAGATGATGTGGAATTACCGCAGCTGTCGTGCTCACGTTCTCAAATCATTGACGCCATTATACATCTTGTAGCTTGAGCGAAGCCAGACTGTCCAAACAAAGCATCACAAACGCCCACTTATAGTACCACATTTTTTCCCGAATTATATCAAACTCTGTACACACATACTTTTGGTAGGATCTCTCAACTTGAGGTCTCCGTTCATGTCAAGTGCTTTTGTTTTCAAAATATAGACAATACGACTTCTTTTTATTAATTTAAATCTCGAACCAGTTCGTACGAAATTCATATTTACATAATTAACGTTGTAAACATTAATTTACGCGCATATATAAACTGGATGTCCAGAAACAAACTACATAATTGGCACACCACGCTTAACCTGGGCTAAATTTGATATGAAAATATTAGTGGCGAAAAGTTGTAAGGCGACATTTTACATGCACAATGTGGCAACACTGGTGCTCGTGCTTGTGGGAGCGTGAGTATATATTTATTATTATTATTCCAAATGTCCTGACTGCGTGGAATAGACAGGCAGAAGGAACACAAAATTTTTCTTTTACGCCTGAGAGGCTTACAGTTGTGAGATGAGCCGTTTGCAGATTGTCGACAACGAGCAACTGTTATATGGAACCTCAACGGTCTTCTTTTGAAACGATTTACTCATCGATTCAGAATATGCTGTTACCTTTTGGCATGCACAATAGCTTACTCAGTAATTTTTTGTTTACCCGGTTATTTTTTTCTTTTGTGTTCTTTGTTTCACCTGCAGTGTTTCATCGTTGCGTTCAAAAAATTTTACACTCACGGGTGTATTTTTTCAGGCTTATGTAATTAACTTATTATTACTCATCATTACATTCTTTGAAACAATTATATTGCAAGGTTGACGCGAATAATGTCAAGTGCCACACATACATAAACCCATAGAGAATTTATTTTAAACTTCTAATAATTATAACATTTATTAAGCGCACTCAATTTATCTTCTCACAACAATGTAGTACTTGGTAGCTATATTTGAAATGACAGGCGGAATTTTTCCCTCTCTCTTTTTTTATTCTGAAGTGGATTATATTACTTCATGGCAGCGTATTAAGAACGGCGTAAATCTAATAACGGTACAACACTGCAAGGCGTGATATTTATGAGAGAATCAACAGAAGGTATTTCTCAGGATGAAAAAAAAATAACAGCGACGTTTGAAAATGTTCCAGAAAAGAGTATATAAGTGGATGTATAAGGAGCTGTACGGTAAAATTTAAGAAACGGGTAGACTATACTCGTTCGTCAACGTCTCTTTTGCCTACAAGATATTTTTTGTTCCTTCCTATATCAATAACGTAGTTTGAATCAAGAAAGCAAAAATGCGCAATTTATGCTGGGAAATAAAGCCAAATCAGTCATCGAAATATCTTACTCAGTTGATTGCAGACATTATTTTCTTCCAGCTAACCATTTTTGTACTCATATAATAAACAGTAATATTCCGGAGTTTTCTTTTTTAAGCTGAAATATATCATACTAAAATATGCTACCGAAAAAAGATATTATCACTACCGAATAGTAAGAAATTTCTCGAAATTGCCGAAAAAGAGCTTGTTAAATCAAATTTCTTGCATCCTCCCATACATAATTACGTTACATATTTTTTTACAATTATTCTTTCCACGTAACAAATATAGATAAATATCTTAAGCCTGTTAATGAAGGTATAAAATAAGTATAAAATTATATCATGAAGAGAATTTTTAATATCCTACAAATCATTGGAAACGTAAATTTTGGAAACTAATAAACTTAGTGCTTCTAAGATGCAAATTTTATATGAAAAGCACATTCATGACGTGTTCGTCATTAAATTATAACCTGGAAATAAAGGTCTGACTTGCTTTTGAAACGTTTCGTGGAAATAAGTAAACATTTTAGAAAACGGTTCTAATAATATTTTCTTTAAAAAATGATTCACAAAATTTAAAGATCGAACAGCGTATCTGGATAGTTCGTAGTACGTGGTTCCATTAAAACCAATTTTATTTGTAAACTGATTAAAATATTTATATCACTGTGTGTTGAAATATTGTGTATATATATGCTGAAACGCGACACTTTACGATAGTCAAATAGGCCTACTGTCTACAGTCACGTCGAAATTAACACGAAAGTGCTGCTTTTTCTCCTCGAAAATGAAATAATATTGCAGTTCCTGACAAATGTAGTCTTCTAGAGTGATAATAATCCAAAATTCTGTTGGTGTCAAGACTCTTCTGAAAATGTACATGAACTGAAATTTAGTACACAAACGAAAATGAAATTTTTTTATATAATTGGTTAAATTCTTTTATTTATATTCAAGGTTACTGCTTAATTAATCTTCGATCATAACTGTTGATAATTTTTTTTCTCTCTTGTATTGAAGCTCGTGTGCCATTCAATATTAACTCAGTAGGACATGTTTACCCCAGTGATTCACCTTTTTTTCATGAACAGTAATACTCTTGGAGCATCTTGAAAGTGGATGCTGGAAAATAATTGTTTCGTATATGTTGCCAGAGTAGCAGAAATGTGAGTGACGATTTCTTTTCAACAAAATTTATAATTTTATGGTAAAAATTATTTTCGAAGTTTACCTTCAATTACGGTATGAACGTGAATCATGTTTATATGTATATGCATGTGTGTGTATCCATGTGTGTACATTTATGAGTATATGTGCTTGTATAAATATGTAAGTTTCTGTATAAATTTATTTTGAAGAAATTAGAGTGTGACGAGTTTTTAATTCCTTGCAATTTACTGGCCATTTATTAGTGTCCTTGCTTTCTTGATAAACGTGATAGTGTTTTAAGATATTTTAGGCTATTTATATATAGACTTTTAGTCTCTATTTTGGACCCTCGTAGTTAAAATTTACAATTATTTTTTCTGAGTTTTTTTAGTTGTCGATACTACAACACCAATTTTTCTGTAAAGTTACTGTTTATCCTTTATATACATGCAACTAAACTTACAGATGGGCGTACAGAGTTCCTTGACACAGACAGTTGTTTTTTCGGTAAACAGCTCAGCTCATATTGGCTTAATGTAAATAGAAAAACACATTTCTAAACAGTTTCGCGTCTGCTTTATATCCTCACGTAGCAGATATTTCAACAAATAATGCTGGAAATAATTTGTATTAAGTACAATGAAGAATTTGCTTCTGAATGTCGAATATAGCTTGGTTGCTATTTCAAGCAGCAGTAATATTTTATTTGAGCAATTATAATGCTTATACTTCTAAAGTTATAATAAATTGAACACAGTAAAACGATGCTCTGCCAGTGAGACATCAACAAATAAAAAGCCCAGAATAACTAGCATGCTTTATTTCCTTAGTGACGATACAATAAAACCGAAATGTATATGGATGTAATAAAAATGTGTCTTGCACATACGAACACTTAACTTCATAGAGTAGATCTACCCTACTTCGTCTAAGGCTTCGAACGTCAGTACCAGAAATGTTTCAAAAATTTTAATTGTGATCTTATATTCGATACACTGGTCACTTATTGCCGCAACCGCAACTATACATACCTGCTCTCTGTTTGTAACATAGTTAGCTCGGTGTACAGATACTCCCAATATTCTATAGCATGCACTTGTTTTCTCACGGTAAGGCATATCACAATAAACGGTCGGTTTATCCTATTTTATTTTTTACAAATTTTTATTACGTTCTTGAATAAATGTGTCATTTTTCTATTACACAGTTTCATTTACGAGCAAAATATGGCAAGAACAAGTGCTATATATCAATTGAATGACGGCTGTTTTTATTTGATTGTAGGGTAAAGAAAAGGCTGATTTAACTACATTAACTTTGCCTAGTTGACAATATTCGCCTAAAATTTTAGTTGAACTTCAACTAAGCGGTAACTGAAAAAAATTTACTGCCTGCCACTTTATAAATATCACTAGATAATAAAGTCATGTGTGCTGAGAAATTGTTTTTTTCTATTTCTTACGCATAAAACTTGGCAGTACATATTCGGTTTTGTAGTTTCTTATATGTTAGAAATATTTTAATCTTAATTTATAAAATGAAGTGTCCTGAATGGCACACTCACTCACTCACTCACTCATCAACGCACAGCCCAAATCGCTGGATCTAGAAACATGAAATTTTTAGGGAAGCTTCCCCTTGGCCCGTAGGCACCCACGAAGAATGGATTTTTCGAAATTCGATAATTAAGGGCGTGAAAAGGGGTGACATGTGTATACAAAGAATCCCTGAAATCTCGTTAACCTGGAAAGCTATCATGTTTTTTTCAACTTCATATTGTTGCTCGAGGAATTTTTCGATTTTGCGAAATTCGAAAATGAAGGGTGTAAAAAGCCGTAAAATGTATTTCTCATTAATCCGTGATTACTCCTAAACCATTTCAAATAGTGAGCTGAGTTTTTTCTTTAGTAAATATCTAAAAAGTATTTTTAAAATTTTTCCAAATTCGTCTTTAAAAAATAAAACGTGTTTTAATTAATCCCACTTATCTCCTAAACCAGTTAAAATATTGAAATGGTTTTTGTCTTAAAATAAATCTTTCGTAAATATAAAAAAAGTAATTTCAGGAATATTTCAAAACTCGTTCTTGAAAGATGTTAAAAAAATTGAACGCGTTTTCAAATAATCATCTGTACCGCTTATACCCATTGATATATCGAGTTGATTTTTTGATAGGAATGGATCTTATGTAAATATCTACAAATTAAATTCAGGATTTTATGAAATTCGAAAATTAAGGATGTGAAAAGCAGTAAAATGTTACAGTCTCCCGAAAAAAGAGAATGATTGTGGAGAAATAATTTAACAGTTGTTTCTTTTTGCCAGCCTACTCATAAATATAACCTCTTTGGACTGTAGCCTGTACATACGAAAGAATTATCACGGCCTGCCTTTAAGCATTCACTCAGGTATTGTATAAAGTATGTGGTGTAGGAGGGTTGGGGTTACAGGTTCGAATCCCGTGCAAGACTTTGCTATGGGAATTACTATGACATCACACGAGCATATTGCGCGCGCTCTTTACACTGAGCTAAGAAAATTTTTAGTTCACTGTTACTGAGTACACTAGCTATTAAATGCCTTCATCACATATTTATACAGACATACTGTTTGCATTACATAATTTCACGTGGGCAAAGCCACATTCGGACAGCTAGTTTATTTATAAGTTTTGATCAACCAATATGTTGGGTGTGTAACATTAAACAGACCTTATGTCAATATTTCATTATATATCTGTGGAAATATAACACGTTGGTTCAATCAGTGTTAGAGTTCACTAAAAACGGCATGAAATATCCTAAAATAGCTTATGTACAACATTATACTGCACTGAATTGAAATTGTGAATTACGAATCTTCAAAACATAAGTTAGGTATGAAGATATGAAATAATTCCTAAAAACCTGACATAGGTTGAAGTACTATTAATTTACTGTTTTCTTCTAAACTGGTGAACATATAAAGTAAGTGAAGAGATTTTGGTTAGTACTTAACATCTAGACCTTTATTGACGGTGAGGGGTGACATGATGTGAGTATGGAGCAGCGCCGATAAAAGGGCGGGGGAAAAGGGAGATCCCCGAGAAAAGCGGCACCGTTCGGCACGATCCCCAAATGCGAAAATCCGGGGACTGACTCTGCCGGGAATCGAGCCCGGCCTCGCCTTGGTAGGAGGAGAGTGCCCTAGTCATCCGCGGCTCGCCATATGTTAGTAAACGTACCTGAAATATAAGGTTGAAAAGTTAAATGTTAAAATCTGATAATATGGTTTGATTCTCTCCAACACTTCACAAGAAAAATACATAAAATATCAATGACATTTCAAAATGTTTCTGGCAATGGGAGTTTACAATAAATTGGTCAACAAAACATGAGCAATGGCGTTTGTCAACAAGCCAATACATTATTATAAAATATCAATTCATGTATATAGTTATATATTTTAAAAAGTCTGACTTACAACCACAAGTTCTTAAGAAATGTATGATAAACTACTAAATGGGTTTATAATCGTCCAAACAGTTACCTAAACACAACACAAAATCTATATGTATTACTGTCATGCTATTTCTCGGAATTGTGGACTAAAACGAATTCAACTTAGTTCAAGGCCACGTTCTTTCATTTATTTCAAACAGTTGCAAATAAATCGAAAAATTTTTAACCACATGCTTTGAAAAGTTTTAGGACTGTGTACAGTCATACGATACACAATTTTTCCAGGGCGTAAGTTTTTTTTTAATAATGTACCGTTTTCCAGCAAAAAAAAAATATTGTGCTCCATTTTGGTTTATTTTGACAACGAAATATGTGATATTTCAGGGGCAAAAATCTAAATGTCCGTTTGGTGTGTTGCAACAGAAAATTTCAGATACAAACGTTGATATATAAGTGTTAAAACCATAGGAATGAATTTTTGATACATGAATTAATTTGTGTTAAAAAGATATATTTTCGAAACCACTGCAAAACTAAAGAGCGATGCCTCAAGTAAAGGAAAACTTCACATCTTTAATTACCTGTATGTTAAAATCCATAATACTATACGTACTCAAGTCCGCTATATTCGTTCGTTGTCTGTCGTTCAAGTGAGTTTTATCCAATCGATATATAGCTTGAGTATACGCAGGCCAATATCTAACATGCATGTCATTGAATTCGTGAAATATTCCCTTCCCTTGCAGCAAACTGTCTATTTATGTAATTTGGTGAAAGAATATGTGTATTACTTTCCAACTTATGACATAAACTCTTTATTTATTGGTACCGCATTCTATCTTCCTTAATAGGTTACCCAAAACTATAAGACCTACTAAATTAAAGCGTGGATGAAGCGCTGGTAAATTATGGATTTGTTTTTAAAATCAGTATATTTGTTTCCGAAATATGACAATAAATCTTTTTGTTCCATGTCACGACGTCTATCAAAATGAAGAACCTACAGCAATATGCCGTTATGAAATCAAGGGGTTGACTATAATCTTAAAAAAAAAAAAATTAATTATAGTCGGTCAGTCTTTACATTCGACGCTTAGACGGCGAAGTAATAAAATATTAGGATTGTAATAAATCGATCAAACAGTTGCGGATACATGATATAGAGCTCAATGTTTTAAAAGAACGCAATTTCGAAATGAAGCTACAGAAATAGTACAAATTACATAAATATAACACGTTTTACAGTTAAAAGAAAGTCCGTACAGAGGATCAAAAATGTTTAAGGGAGACACACACAACCACACATACACATTAACACATACCTATACTTACTCACGGACACAGAGAGAGAGAGAGAGAGAGAGAGAGAGATAGAGAGAGAGAGGAAATTAAATTTAGATAAACCACTCACAGGTAAAAAACTTTCAACGAACACCCAAAAACTAGCTTTGGGAAATTATATTTTTTTATCAAAGTATGCTTAAACATTTCAAGAAACTGCCGTGATACACAGCAAAAACTGCTTTGCATTATTGTAGGAAGTTCAACATTTTAAAGAAATGTTTACCCTTATACTAGAGAGTTAACTTTAATTGTTAATTATTTACTAATCGTTATTTTTACGCTACAAAAATAGAGTTGTCTTAATGAATTTGTCACAGAACGCGTTCTGAATGCTGACTTTCTAGCGACAAAAATGTCACAATTTCCTAAAAACTTGCAATAAAAGCAACTGTTATACAACCAGTTTACTGAAGTCGCAAATTTTTACAACTGGAAATTTCTTTACGTTTACTCGGTTATACATAATTGGCAGGCGAGCCATTCACCTACTTAAAAAAAAAAAAACTTCTTAGCGTAGACACGTGTGCCTGTGATACATTTCGCTTATTAAGACACAATTAATAGTCGTCAAAACAATAATTGAATCACATTTATGTAACGATCACCAACAAAGTACTCGCATTTTACACGGGCCATCCATTTCACGAGAACGTTTCCTAGATTTATTGATTTTATGTTTAGTGGCATAAAACGTATTTTTATGATTTAATTTAAAATTCAACGCCGATAGTAACATGAAGTATTACTCAACAGAATTCTTTAGGCTTGAGTTAGCTGACTGTAAAATCTATTAATTATTTATTTATCTCAAATTATCACTACACAGATCAAAACTGTACAGATATGTTAGACTAACAAATATGATCATAATATAACTGTTAACACATTTTATATTACATACGTAGCTTTATTTTTAAATAAATAACACAGTATTTATGTTATAGAGATATTTAACAAACAACACGATTTTATTGCCTCTACTCACTTCAGGATGTTTCACAACGTTGTTTTGATCGCGTGAAATATTTGATGATTTGTCGTTGCTGCTAAGAAAATATTGAAAACGCAGACATAATACATTCAGTTATAGTTACATTTTAGTTCATTAGTTTAGAAATGTAATTTAACCAAAGAGTATGTAATTATCACTATGGTATTGTTGTATTGTTATGAGCCTTAACTCATAGTACACGTTACTTTAATCAACTCAGTTACGTCGAACTCGCTACAACTCATCAGCTGTTCAAGCAATTTATGAATTAGAGCACGTGTTATTTTTTAATGTTATATATATATATATATATATATATATATATGTGTGTGTGTGTGTGTGTGTGTGTGTGTGTGTGTGTGTGTGTGTGTGTGTGGGAAGGGGGGTTGGTGTGTGTGTGTGTGTGTGTGTGTGTGTGTGCAGGTGTGTTTGTATGTAGGTGTGTGTGTGTCAGCAAGAATTCTAAAGATATAATTCAGTCAAGAATTTGACAACACCTAAACACAAGACAGACACAAAAGAAAACCAGATTCCCAATATGAGAAAAGGTGGAAGCAAACATAAATAGTGGACAGTGTACAACAAATAATAAACAAAAAACAACACAACACAAGTTAAAATCATTATGTATTTAAATAAAACTTACGGAATTCCTCTTGGATTTTTTTCTTATGTTTTCTGTGATTTTGTGCGGTTTTTTGTACTTTGCCACTTTGTCTTTGAATACAGATTTGGCCAACAAAACATGAGAAATGGCGTATGTCTACAAACCAATAAATTCTAATTCTAACGTATTATTTACATATAATAAAGTTTGTTCTCATCACCCGACAAATGTATTTTGCATTATATTAAATAAATATTAAAACACGTAATACCAGAAGGAGCAGAAAAAACTCAGTTCGAAATCAGACGTTCGCGGATATGTTGAGAAGAAGAATTTCATAAGGTACGATGTGTGCCTTTGTCAAGAAACCAGAAGATAAATTCATTGCGTAACGGAGCGAAGTCCTCAGAGGTGGTTTCGCGAGGGTTTTTTATATATGAAACTCTGAAGTACGACAAGTGTGTTTTTCTGCTTCGTGAATCCTTGAAGATGGGGTTGCTGATCTTCCGAAGAAAATTCAATATACAGTTCACGAAATTTCATTTCTTTTTCATCCTTATTTCCTCTTCTATAAACGTGATGAGGTTTTCGGATCGTTACTCATAAAACTAATCGCAAAATAATACTTCAAAAACTCTCTGTGAAACCATTCAGCTAGCAATAACCATAAATTAAGTTTTCATAAGTATCATAAAAAATTTTCATGCCTACTTTAACATATTGTGTGTTATCGTACACTGTAATAGTTATTTTCGGTCATTTACAGGACATCTATTTGGCAACTGGTAGCAAAGATAATTTTGTAGAAGTATTAAAAAGGAAAAAAAATTCTACGCCTAAACATGAATTTGTTATGTTAACGTAGTTTTTAAACAAACGCCTCAATACAAATTTTGTAAATTGAAAACCTGCAACTTTATTCTTTCCGAAAAAACGAATCCTATTATATGGAACCTACAAGACAATGTAAGATGAGTTTAATTTTTCATAAGCACCTACCGTAGCTCATGGTTGGCCAACTGGAAGTCAATAATTCGAAACGTTCCGACGACAGGTAAGTTTGCTTCCGTTTGGTCGCGCACTTTGGGTTCAACAAAACCATTTACTCTGTGGAATGTTTCAAGCAAATGACAATTTGTGAAACCTCGTACTGTTTTCCTTTCTCGTCATGTTTCGTAGCTATGCTATTTCGTCTCTTTGTTTTCCCACGGTAACGTGTCAGACTGGCTAATTTTTTCTCTCCTTAAATGTATAACTTTCTGATAATTTTTTTGTGTTGTATTCGTTTTTATTCTTAAGCTTTACTTAGTTACTCGGTTACTCGTTTACTTTGCCCTCAAGTAATACTATAATGTTTAATTACACAGTCGGTGTTATACTATTTCAGTTGATGTACAATTTTTATGAATATTGTAATAGTCATAGGCCGATATACATTAAATGTACATATTGAAGGGATAACTGGTGTAAATATCATTAAAGACTGTCCATTAGAATTAAGTATCAAATGTTTTTAGTATTAAGCGGCGGCAATCACGGGTATATAAAACAGGCTAGAATTGAATGTGCAAAGTTGGTTCAAGTTTTATTGTACTCTGTGTAAATAGTACTATGTGATAGGGATCATAGTAGGATGATTAGAGAGAATTAATGTATATTTTATATTTTCGACTGGGGAGATGATGAGATGAGAGCCAGGGTAGTCGCACACACATCTGAAAGCATTTGGAGCTCTGTAGCAGTCAACAGTGACAAAGTACCATGTTTTTAGTGTCTTACTCTCAATTAAATATGCCAAGTATTTACTTCCGTATTATTTGAACTTTTTTTTTGTCCTGAGAACCTACTGTTTGGAATTGTCATTGCTTATGAATAATTTAGTGATGTGTACAGGGAAAATATTTTGTGGCAGCTATAAAATATTTTGTTAGTATTCAGACAGCCAAATATTTCTTGTTGGCGCCATAAAAATATTTTACTGTCATCACTAAAATATTGTGGACACCAATTAATTGTTTTGTGTTAACTACAAAATAATTTGGCTGTCTAAATACCAACGACATTTTTATATCATTGTGATACTTCCACTAATAAAAAGGATAATTTTTTTTCATTCGATATGCAGCATAAGTATCTAACTGAATGTCCACTGGCCACTGAGTCTGGTAAAAATTTGTGTGGGTAGTGAAATATATAGAATCTCAAAATATATCATTTCTACTGAATTTGTTTAAGTTTGCAATATTGTCAGTACTCGGTGGTTGCCGTCGAAGTAAGCATGCTACGTTTTCATCTATTTTCTCTTTGTTATGACGTTGTTTAAATTCGTTCGTGTCTATTGGCGTTTGAGCTATATTCGTCGTGCCCATTCATTTCTTGGCAGTTTATTTTCATAAACATTACTTTGTTCTTTTATTGTTTTTCGTTTTTGTATAGACTTTCAGGATACAATGGATATATTTCGCCCTGGAATTATTTTGTGATGTTTTTTGTTCTATTTTTAGGTTTCATGTTGTCTTTCTGGATGCAAATTTATTAATTTCCATAATTGTATCAATATTATATCATTATTGATAACAACTATCACTGACTTTTTTTTTGTTTCATTGTAATGTTTTTTCGACTCATCAACGTTTGTTCGCAATGTCGTAGTCTATTTAAAAAACTGGATGAGTTTGTAATACTAACGCATTGCAGAAAAATGTTCAAAGTTCATATAATTTTTATCTGAGTATTTAAAAATTCGTTATTAAAACATCATTGTAAATTTTCTCATATGCAATTGAAATAGTTATGATTAAATGAAATAAAGTGCAAAAAAACATTTTAATAATTATTACCAATTTAGACTCCGTTTGTATTAGTTTAGCTAAGCATATGCCTTAACAAAGCGTACACAAGGAGGCTGAAGCTACACGGCACAGGCTGCGCTATGCCATAAGCTATCTTTCACGGCCATCTTTGAGGACGGTTGAGATGAGATGAGGTGTTGAGCAGTAGTAATGAGGGAAATGAGTGTACTAAAAACCAGGACAATTCTTGCTACAATACACAGTATGTTGCATTCCAATATTTTGAAGGAACGGCCCTCGCATTTAGACGAACAAAAAGTATTACACGAACATAGCTCCGAAAGTGCACCAATTCTACACTGCATTTAACAATACATGATATACAGAAATAAACCTTCCGCCATCGAGTTCTCTTCTTAGCGTCGGGGTAGAAGAAGCTAGAGTATGTCTAGTATGATAATTGAAAAGTATGAAGAAGGCGTTAGTCTCAAGTCAGTGATAACAGAACATGACGGGAGGAAAACCACGGGAAAACCACTTCTCATGTTAACAGGATGTGTCCTCCTGTGTCCGTGTTGGTTCACGGGTCTTAATTCGTTACATTCGGACCATTCTGCAATCTAAATTATTTTTTGTGTCAGTGAAAGTTATTAGATATATACAATCTTTGAAAAAATTATGTTTGTCGTTTTGCCAAAGCAGAACTCAAATTTGGGCTGCCTGCCTTCGTGGTATCTTGGGTTGCTTTGATTTTTGATTTTTTGATTTTTATTATTTTCGTTTATTATCTGTTTGTCCTGGTTTTATTTGACCCGATTGCATTTCTTGCATTTTACATTGTGTACGTATTCTGTTGACTAAAGCATACTCTGCTTATTTACGTTTTTCTATTATCTTTAGTTTTCTTTGACAGTCATTTATTTTGCAATGGAGTATGTCCAAGCAACTAAATCCAGTTTTTTAGATTAATATTTCTACGTTTGTCCAAAACATACATTTTCCAATTATTTTATTAAAAATTTCAAACAAATGACTTAAATGCACTTTCGTAATATATTTTGCGTGGCGGGTATTATTAGCAACTACATGCCAGAGGGATCGTATTTAACTGGACGGTAGGCATTGTTCGATGTAACATTCCACAGTAATACGAACAAACTTGCGCGCCATGCACTGGAAGTCTTTACACCTGTAGTATATTAACGATGCATTTTAAAGCCTATACCTCCATATTACCTTTTTGTTCCTCTAGACGTGAGGATTTTTCTCCCTAAATATTGACACGAAGTTCTTCAACAGCCTTGTACACATCATTTACTTTACTCCTGCTCGTGATTTCAGATTTGAAGTCACATAGACTGGTAGAGCAGTGGTCAAACACTATATATTCGGAAGGACTCGAATTCAGCTTCTTGTCAGGCCTTTCTAAATTCTGTGTTCCTTCATTTACGAAATCATTCCCGGCGATCCCCGTTTCTTTGGAGTAATTAATCCCTAGTACCTGCCTTTCTTGAGTTGTTTGTTCCGCCTCTTGTAATTTAATTTTTGTCGAGACGTTTACTCCAACTAACTGACAATCTAATTATTTTACTGGAGGTAATTGTTTATGGATTTGTGACATTCAAATAATTTCACTGTTGATTGTTTACTGAATTGTAATAGCATGATAAAATTCACAGCGGGTTATTTGATTTTTTAGTACCGCAAAACGGGGTGATTAGAAACACTGGGGTGAATGGAAACACAATTATAAAGCTAAATTTTAGGTACTGATTCTGTTTTAAAGATTCTGTTTTCAAGTACGCAAATTAAAACAGTTAAAAACAGAAGGTTTTATAGTAATTATAATAATATAATGTATATATGAACTGAGTTACGGTTTTGTTCAGACATCGAAATCATTTTAGAAATTGGATTGATATATGACTTAGTTCCTTGGAACTGAGGTGTATAAGACTAAATATTAATTTGTGTACCTAAACTGAGCGTAAACATTATTTCTGGGCTCTAATTTTCTTTTCAAATGTTGCAAAGCCTAGTGTGTAGGAAAGTGTATGAAGGTCATAAATAAATATTCTGTGAACTGTTACCCTCGTACAAAACTTCCAACCGATTACAACTTTTTGTTTACGTACTAAACACTTAAAATTACATATTATCAAACGTAAAATTTTGCCTGTGAAATGATATCACATGACCACTTAAATGACTAAGAGAGCCAGTTGGAACGAGGTCAAAGTTCACCTTGCATGTCAACGCCAGCAGCAACTTCTCGTAGCCGAGAACTTCGCAGGAGTTGGCACGCACCGCCAAACTCGCACGGCAGTCGGACCTACAGCGACTTGGGCGTACGCGCTAATGGCCTTTGAAACCCCACCCCTTGCTTTTTTAACTTACTGTTACACTGTTTGCGCAACCTTTCAGGGGTGGAGAAAGAAAGATGGGGTGGTGGAGGGCGGGGGGCGTCGCCTACCCACTGCTTTTCTCCAGTCAAGCTACGTTTCAGTTCGTTAGTCGCCCCCGCCACTAATTACTGTAATTAACGACTCTCTGCTGTAGGCAAACAGAGCGTTGCCCTCACCTTGGAGCTACTGAGGGTGCGGGAGGCGGGGAGGTTTCGACGACGACTTCGCGAGACGCGGCGCGAGGTACCGGATGCCTCCTCGAAGCGCAGGTATCAGGTAGCGGAACAGTCTTTGTGCTGCTCGGGGGTATTTGATGTGGCCGGCGTCGTCTCGCAAGACGACGAACTTGGCCGGGGTGCATCCCATGTCGGCCGTGGTAGGCGGCCCTCTGTCTGGCGGTGTCAGATAGCATGTCCCTTTTGACGCAGCCCGAAGTTATCTCTCGCAAAAGATGGCTGCTGGAACTCGAGTAGATTTTCGTGCGTGAAGGAGATAAGGGACCCTCCCAGTCAAGTTGTCGCACTGAATAATGTGTTTAGGTAAAGTGAATATATTTTTATCAGCACTAAGCATCTATGTCTTTAGCGCTGGTGAGGGGACGACACGACGACGACATTGTATGAGTATAGAGCAGCGCCGAAATGAAGGTGTATGAGAAAACAGGAGATCCCTAAGAAAACCCGCCGACCAGCGGCATAGTTCGGCACGATTCCCACCGCACGGGTAATCGAACCCGGATAACATAGGTAGGAGGCAAGTGGTCTAGCCACTGCACTGAGCGCAATCCCAAGGTGTATAGGTGGTTCGCTATAAAATGAGCACTTGTACATCCAAAATCTGTTAAATTTCAACATTCTGAATTGGTATAAAGAGAAATAAACTAATTTGTTTTGTACATATTGTACCTGTCCCTTCATTCGAGAGCAGTTACATCATATTCATTAATTAATTACTCAAAGTAGGTTTTGATCAAATCTATCCCTTGCCAGGGATTGCCTCGACTAGCCCTGCGGTTTTAATTTACTCAAGATCACAAGTCAATGTCAGTAAGAGATCAGTCACTCAACACTTATTTTTCGAGAATCAGTATTGGTTCAAACTACTAAGTGAAACGAGTGATATTCATTTTATACGACACCTCACTCCACACGGTCGTAAACGCCCTTATACGCGGCAGGAATCGAACAACGACCTCCCGCACCGCACTCAGGCCACAAAACTGGCTTCTCGGCATGCGAATTGCGATCAAAGCGGCTGACGTCTAACCACCTTTACCTGACAATCGGATGTGATTAAACTCGTAATAAAGACTCTTGGTAACACACCCCTGGTAGCCTACTGAGACACGGACCCGCGAGACATGGACACACGCGTCCGTCCGCGGCTGAGTCACAGGCTGGTCTTTTTCCCGGCACCATTGCCAGCACCCACGCCAAACGGCGATTTCTGACACGGCTCCCTCCAGCTAATCAGGAGCTTTGTTTCAAATTCCCGGCTTTCCGGCACTGCTCCGAATCCGGGCGATTACGACCATCTTACGTGGTGATTTTATTCCATAAAATAACAGTTAACATTTCTCTAATTTTGACATCATTATTTCCTATAATTATCTATACTTATGACAAAACATATATATATATATATACTTAAAATGTAAATCAAACTGTTGGGCGACTTGGCCGTTAGCTTGTCTTCCTCATCCCCATCCCCTGACAGCCTCGGACAGGCAGCAGGAGGGGCTGGGAGAATTCGTAAAAATATACTTAAATTATTGGTTAGTAATGAGTAGAGACATTCAAAATTCGCATTATTTTCTGACATCTGACAAGACTCCAAGTGACTATAGGCTTGTTAGTCGTCTCCCGCTGGCCGATATTGTCGTAACTTGCCGCGGAGAATGCTTACACGGTAGAGAGGTAATGACGTAACACACATAAACGACAAGACATAAAAGTTCGTGGTCAATTGAATCGCAGATTATGCTCTGTTATGTATACGGAAGTAATGTCTAGTCTGCTACCAAATGATAGCATGAATTTTGCATGTCTCTAGTAATGAGCAGTGAAGGGATCAAAACTTGAATTACGACAACTAATTTACGTCTTCCATACGGAGAATAAAGCAGAACATTTCATTATACCAGCTTTGCTCTTATCACTAGTGTACAGCAGATGCTCGAATAATACAAATCTTTAATTTGCTCAAAATCTAAACTGTTTCCATTGTATTAAAGAAAAACGTAGCCTAATTGTATTGAAGAAGAAAAGATAATATCTCATAATTAGTGAATCACTTGCTTGCATGACAAATTTTAAGGAAGTAAAATATGTATTGTGTGACACAAGCACACACATTATTTATTTAACAACATATGCATCGACACATTAAAATAAATCCAGTTTTCATTGTTGCTCATTCACTAGATTCTAGAAGTAAGTTATCTCTAGAAGTTAAGGACAATAGATAAACTATTGAACCGTTTTCTACTGTTGCAGTTTTGAAAAGGAGTGTGGTTTTTAAACAGTTCTAGGCAGCAGACATTTCAATATTGGAATAACAGCTTTCAAAAATGATGAAACGATCTCCTCGCATATGTGTGAATATTTACGCGTGCGTTTCCTTCCGAAATTGAATCATCAGTCTGGCGATTTTTCGGAACTTTGTAGTCAAATATATATTTGAACAAATTGATTCTCTACATCACTGGAAAACTAATATGAAAGTTACGTTTTTTAATTCCATATCGTTATCATGCTAACACATCGCAGTAAACTAGAATTATGAACACCCAAAGGAGTGCAAAAAAAAAAACTACAGTATTAGACTACAAGCTCGTTCTACATAAAACTATTAAATTAAATTTTTTTATTAGTTATACACGATGTTTAAAAAATAAACGTATTATTAATACCGAAAGAAATTGTAGAAAAGTATATTTCGAAGAAAGATAGTTGAGAGGAAAATAAGCGTTAAAAATTGTTTGATGAATCGTTGCTGCTGTTTTAAATTTGATGTTACGTACTTGAATTTTACAAAAATTTAAGGTACACAATTTAAAAATAAACTGATTGTTATGCCAAAATACAACAGTAAGGAGTGTGCATCAACTACGTACCGCTAATTTGACAGACGTTGACATTTATGGACACATGGCATCGCTGCCGTGCTTTACAACAGTTTGAAGTCAGCAAGTACGCTTTCGCTGTTCTATGTGGCCTAAAGATAAATGCATCAGTTTTATTAATATAGGATATATTTTTGTGTGGTTCCTTTGAAGATCGTGAAAATTTCAAACAGCTGTTAACTTACTTTTTTTTTTTTTTTTTTTTTTTTTTTTTTTTTTTTTTTTTTTTTTTTTTTTTTTTTTTTTTTTTTTTTTGTAATTTTTACACATGATTATAGAAGATATTTTTCCGATCCATCCGATATTCGGTTACCCCAAATAAATATTGTTATCCGTGAACATTATGTATATATCAGCGTCCGTGTGTTGGTGTGTGTATGTGTTTGTAACTTAAACGATGACTACTCTCTTTTTATTTTTAGATAGGTTGTAATTTACCATTAAATTTAACTGGCAAAATATTGACTTTACGATAGTGGATTAGAATTTATTCATCTCATTAACTGTTAGTTGTACGCAATCCACAATTAAGTAAGTTGTTTTAATTGTTGGTCTGCCAATTAGATGACTAAATAAACAACAATTTTATTGGTAAAGTATCGGTAAATTTCAAACAGAAAAAGAACTCTGTAGTGGGTATGTTATCCAATAAATGGTACTTCGTCGTATTCAGCTCCTATGCCACCAGAGTACCTGTTCTAATTTCATTTTCATCATCCACATGTCCATATGTTTTAATTAACTTAAATTGTATTAGGTACTCCTTCGCCGAATAAAATTATTCATTCATACGTCAACCATGTTCCAGTAGGCTAAATGGTCACGGGACCCGACGTAGATTAATAACGTCAATATTTTTTGTATTTCATTATTTACTGCTCAATGTATAACAAACATTTTCTTGATGCCAGATTATTTGTCAATGTTCAGATTTGAATACATTAAATTCACTTATTCCTGAATACCTCATATTAACACGAACTCGGACATCAGGATACTCAGCAAAGAAAAGACGAATAGTGTGTGTGTGTGTCTCTGAACCGCTTTTTTCTTATTTGTTATACGTATATTGGCACGTTAATATACTACTTTATTTGATGCCACGAAGTCGCGTGTAACGGACGATGTTGCCGTCGAGTCAATAGGAGTCGCTTGAAAGTTCAAATTCAAAGACCTTTATGTTCCGTGTAAACGCGCCGTCCTACAGAAATAGCTCCTAAACACGATAGCTCCAACCACACACAAGGAAATTTTGTTACCAAACGATTCATTTCCACGACGCAGATGTGCTTAGGGGCGTGACGCAATCCCTGTTATGGCGCGTGAATTGGTAACGGTATACGCCTCCACGCTATTTCCGGGAATTCATTTACACAATAACCTGCCAGCGGTTCGGTTTACAGCTACCACCTCCCCCCCCCCCCCCCGTCACCTCGCGTCGACGAAAGCCAGGGAGTGGTGACACTGGCGGTGACACGACTGAACTGCGAGTTCGCCCGGGTATGTTTAGGAAAAGGGAGGTAGGAGACGGGAAGGGGTGGTTACAAAACCCACAGTTCTGAGGTGGGAAGTTGCCTCTTGCTCGGTGCAACTTCAGAGCCGATTTCCCCGGGACTGACACGGCGACGAAGGAAACCCAGTTTTTATCGCCAGAGAGTTGCACTTGTCACTTCTCGACCACGAGGTCGGTTCTCGTGTTCCTCCCTGGGAACAGGGGTGTCCAGTTGCAACCAAGTCGTGGAGAGCCAGACTCCGGAGATGGAGAGAAACACGCTGGAAAACAAAAACTAAAATTTACCCATTAATCGTTTAAAAAATAAAACTGCGATATCAAAACTATCTAAAAAAATTTTTGCGAAACCGAGTGCAGTTCGTGCTGTGCAATTGTTTCAGTACCAATAACTTTTTACTAGTTTTTTGCGCGTTGGCAGTGGGCTGCAAATTGTTATTAAAAAAACTGAAATGTCTGCTGCCTAGAATCGTTTAAAATTCACACTTCATTTCAAAACTACAACGGTAAAAATTCAGTTCTATAGTTGATCTATTGTCCTTAAAATATCATCACAACTAGAGGTAACATTTTTACTAGTGAATGAGAAATAATGAAAGCTGGAATTTTTTTAAGGTGTCGATATGTTGTTAAATAAATAACACTTGTGCTTATGTCACACAATACATTTTTGCTTTCCTACAAATTTGTCGTGCAAGCAAGTGATTCACAGATGATAAGACAATAGTATTATTTTTTAGTCTATAGTAGGCCTACTATTAGGTTACGTTTTTCGTTAATGCAATGGAAATAGTTCAGCTTTACAGCAAACTTAAAAAATGTGTACTATTCAAGCATCCGCTGTACACTCCAGTGCAACTATATGAAATGTTCTGCTTTATTCTCTGTTTGTAAGACGTAAATCTGTTATTGTCATTCAATTCTTGATCTCTTTACCGCTCATTACTCACCAATAAATCATGTATCTTTTTTACAAATTATCCAGTTTCTGGTGTCTTATGCTCAGATCAAAATATAAATTATTTACTTAGGTACTATTTGAACCTATTTTGGTCCTGAGGACTCACTGTTTGGGATTTATTATGAGAAATTTACTGAACTGTACGAATGAAGAACTACTAAATATTTTGTTAATGTTCAGACAGCCAAATATGTTTTGTTGTCACCACTAAAATATTGTGGTCACCAATAAACTATTTTGTATTACCTACAAAATAATTAGGTAGTCTAAATACGTAGGAAATTTTCTACCGATGTGATACTGCCCTTATAAAAAAAGTTTTTTTTTCAATTAGATATGCAGCAGAAATATTTAACTGATTATCCACTGGCCATTAAATCTGACACTAATTAATGTGTTTTGTGATCGAAATGTCTCAAAATATATCATTTCTACTGAAATTAAAAAAAATTGCAATAATGCAAGTACTGGGTAGAATTTTTAACACGCAAATGAGTGCAAAAAATTACAGCATAAGCCTAAAAGCTCATTCTGCATAAAACTGTTAAGTTCAGCGAAGCCAATTTGGTTGATGCCAACAACTTGTGTCAGAGGTTAGTTTTTACTGATGAAGTAATGTTTCACACCGCACTCATGGCCAAGTGAATCGGCACAGTGTTCATTGTTGGGGAACAGAAAGTCTGCAACATCTTAGCGCAGAACTCGTGTTGTGCATCATAATCTGCTGGAGTGAGCACCTGGACCAACTGCAGTCGGTACGGTTTCATGAGTAAGCGTTTACGCATGATCTTGGAAACAATTGATTGTGGCATCTGAAGCTCCCGACTTTCTCTACACAACAGGTTGATTTCTATGGTCTTCTGTGAAGTGTTGCTTATACACGATCCACATCTTCCTGCGGCACAGGTTAGCGACCAGAACTCTTGCCTTCACAAATGCACCCGTCGTCTTCAAAGTTTTTGTACCATGCTAAAACTGATACTCAGCTAGGAGGCTGTTGGTGAAATTTCGATGCGAATTGCTCATTGAAAAGAATTTAGACTCTCTTTTCGCTTATTTAAGAAAGCAACAACTATTCTGCTGTGTTGTAGTGGGGATTTTGTACGCTAGCACCTCCTACCGGCGGCAGCCTGCAACAAAAAATTTCGGCTCATACGAAAAAAAAAAACTTCTAGAGATGTTATATGGACAGGAAAAAGTTTAAAACATAAAAGTAACACAGTTTCCTATTAATGAATATTTGAAAGTGTAAGGTTCTTCTGTGCTTATCCTGTACGAACATAGGCCCAAATCGCACTGATTTTTTTAGACTGCTCACTGTACATAACGTAAAATGCGTAGCGCGCTGGCTGAATCATTTTAATGTAGAATGCTATTCTGCATTCCGTCCATTTAAATACGTTTAATCTTGTATGTAGTTACCAATAACAGCTGAGAAGTTGTTCTACAATAATATGATCTAGCCAGCACGGTTTGCTCTGTACGTCGTGTATTGTGAATTATAGTGCAGATAGGGTGCATTTTTGGATCTATGTTCACAATAGTTTTTGCTCTTCTATACCTAAGGATTGCTCCGCCAAAATATTCGCACGGAATTCTGCATCATCGGGTATATATATTGTAATAAGAGTTTAGCACAAATTGGTTTTGCGTGCAATAGTATGAGCCACAGCTTATTCAATAAATTAACTGATTACATGAACACACCACACGGGACAGTAACTCTCAAACTCAGAGCAACTAGTTGGAAGGGTGCTTAACTTACCTGCCCGATACGCGGCTTATCCAAAACTTTTTAGCCTACTTTACGAAAGAAAAGGTAGGCTTATGAGATGACCTTTCTGTCTGTGTGTCTGTGTATGTGTGTTTATGTGTGTATGTATTTGTTTATATATGTGTGTCAGTGTTTATGTACGTGTCCCTCCCTGATAACTTTTGGACCCGTTTGTAAGCATATTGTACTTAGCAACCTGACATGACTGTTGCAAATTTATTTTACGCCATTTTCATATTTTCGAAAGGGTGGCCACTTTAACATTTTTAGATCAAGCTAGGTATTTAAGGAACCATATTTTAACATTTCATCAAACTTGGTGCTCAGATACTACATACAAAGCTGACTTTACTTTGTGTATTTCATGCATGCTGTATTTATATTTTCAAAATGGCGGCCATTTTTATTCTTTTAGCACTGTATTACATATCTTATGAAATGATTTACAGAATAGCATAAGACTTTGTACACGTATATTACATGCAAAGATAAATTCATTTCTGTTTATTTCATTCATCTTTTGTTCATATTTTCAATTGACAGTCATTTTTATATTTGGCATAGTATAACATATCTACGGAAGTGTCTTTCACTAAACTAAGTACACATGTATTTCATACAAAGCTATCTTGAATTTAAGGTGTATTTAGTTAATCCTACGTTTATAATTTCAAAGTGGTGGACATATTTTTTTTTTTATATTTAGCATACTATAACAAATTTTAGAAAATATTTTTTCAGAATTTCATCAAACTTTTTGCACATATATTACATACAAAACTGACTTGACTTTTGTGTATTTCGTTCATCTTGTGTTAATATTTTATAATGGCGGACATTTTACGTGTTTAGCATAGTGTTACATATCTTAGGAAGTATTTTCAAAATGTAATCAAACATAGCACACATTCTACTGCATACAGGGTTGATTCTACTTTTGTGTATTTCGTTCATTCTGTGGTCATATTATCAAATTGGGGCCATTTCCATATTTTTAATATGGTATTACATAACTTTAGAAATATTTTCAGAATTTCTTCAAACTTGGTACACGTATAAAACATACAAAGCTGAATTGACTTTTGTGTATTTTGTTTATTCTGTATCCATATTTTTAAAATGGCGGATATTTATATATTTTTTGCATAGTATAACACATCTTAGGAAATATTTTCAGAATCTCACCAAATTTAGTACACATATACTAACTTTACTTTAGTGTATATAATTCATCCTGTGTTCATATTTTTAAATCGGCAGCCATCTTTACACTTAATATAGTATTATATAATGGTAGCTATATTTGTATTATTTGCATAATATGCTATACATGTTATGACATTTTTAAATTTTTTAGGGATTTCATCAAACTTGGAACACATATACTATATAGCCTACAAAACTTGACTTTACTGTATTTTGTGATCACGTGTTTACATTTTTATAATGGTGACCATGTCATATTTTTTTTATAGAAAGACATCTCAGAAATGTTTTCTTCATTTTAATCTAACTTGGTACATGTATATAGCTTAGTAAGTTGACTTATTTTTTGTATATTTCGTTTATCATAAGTCTTAATTAATATTATTATTCAGTATTCCCAGATGTACGTAAACAATGTTAACCTTCAGATTTAATTTTCACCCACTTTGAGGAAAGTAGGCTTATCAGTTTTACTGATAACTCCTTGTTTCGAGTAAAATATAAACATTAGATTATTCACGAGGCGTTACCGTCAAGAACAGGACGTGTTCCTAACAACATTTAGAACAAAAAGTCATATTTTTGTGTCAAAAGAAATTCGACAGTTGTGCCACTACGTTTGGTTTAGTAAACGAATAAACGAGAAATGTTTCACATGGAACGTCGCAAACTATCTGCACAAATCCCGGAACGCTTGACTGGTGTATATTATCTGCAATTTGTAATAATCAACTGTAAGTAAGACGATCTGAAAGTACGCAATTGTATGTACTTAAGAATTTAATTTCTTTTAATTCACTTTGAAACGTTTCAAAATACTCTGAGATTAATGGGAATAGTACTCACACGTAAACAAAATTTTCCTCCAAATAATGTAAAGAATATGCTCTGTGTGCTGCGGTAATTCTACGTGAATCACCATGTGTGTGTTTGTTTGTGTGCGTGTGCGATAGTGAGGGTGTGTGTGTCTTAAGTGGATTTGTTAATGTTGCGTACGTTATTTCTAAAGTTGTGATGCAGCGCACGTTTAGTTACTAACCACATTTTAAGATGCACTATGCATATTTTAAAACCTTTAAAAATTAATGGTCTTCATTAAACTCCCTTGAACATATTTTATAGGAAATATAAACACAAAAGTATTTAAATTAAAGTGGTTCTCTTACGTTAACTATAATAGTTATGTCTCAAGATCTATGAAATATACTGTACTATCATTACTGACTGACCAGTAATAACAGAATCACAGCTTGAATTTACGTACAGACGTGTCGCTGGCGGAAAGACTGCACGGCACTTAGCATCATGGTAAGAAAAGTGGGCTTTTACGTCCTAACAGCGAGGTAGAGATGGCGACACACAACTTGATACAATGTTGACAATGGCCTTCATCAAATAACCCCCCCAGCATTTGTTTGGAGCGATTTTGAGAAACTATGGAAAACCGAAATCAGGAAGATCGGAGCCGGGGATCGAACTCGGGTCCTCCCGAATTCGAGTCCTTCGTGTTACCGTTCCACCTACCCTCGGTTACTTAGCATCATGCACTTAGAGTCGATAAGAAAGTGTTAATACAGCAAGTGTCGTCCTTATTGCTTACACATTTCCAGGTCTCGATCAAACACAAAACAATCTAATTCGTTTTCCCACTTTAGTTTTACAGTGTCTCATAAACTTAAAAAAAAAAGTTATCTTAATTGCTTGTACTGCAAATCTGTACAACCATAACCCAATGTTGTCTAGGAAACTCAACTTCCCTTGACGGGAAGTTTTTATTTATGACACATTAATTTGGAAGAAAAGAACAAATTTGTGTTATCTCCTCTTCCATTGTACTGGATGCTGCAATGTGACTGGGAACGGAATAATGCCGGCGTGGTTAAGAAAGGAAATGAAATAAAAGCAGTGTGTTTCTTTGAAATGAAATAACGGCTGCGACCTGTAGTTGACTGTGGGCACCGTGACGTGACGTATTCATTCCGGTGGAAGAGATGTTTCGAAGTTTGCAGCCAGAGGCAGTTCCAGAACTTGTATCGTGTAAGTAAAAGATTAATTTTGCTTCTCTCTCCACCTTCCCCGCTCTCCCAGAATATTAAAGCTGCCGGGAACAGCTCTCTACAACGTTTGCAGGGTAAAAAATGAAATAATACCATAAACGATATCAATGAAGACTTTAAACAATTTCTTCTTTCCTTTAAAAACTGGCTGTATACATTTACTGATCATATTCGACAAATCGCTGTAGATACATACGGCACAACGAATTAAATAATGTTCACGTAAATAATTATAAAACCAATATAATGTTTGTTCTGCAAATTTACAAATAAATATTAATATAAAGTAATAATTACATTATTTTGAAATTTCTCTGATTGTATTAACTGAAGAGGACGTCAATTGTCTAAGGCAAGAGTTTATTTATTTTAAAAACTCTACTTTTTTCTAATATTTAGGCCTATAACGTTTATGCTAGTCACGTTGAATTAAATACCTTTTAAAGATCTCTTTAATTTTAGATTTTAACTCACGTGTGTCAATCCACTTCTTACTTACATTGACGTAAGACAAATAAATATACATTGTATACAGCTCTCTTCCGCAAGATTCATATTTACAACCAATACTCCTAATTGAAGTGTAAAAATATAACTGGCATTTACCAAAGCAGTTACCTGTAGACACTGGTGTTGTCATTCACTAAAATGTGAGTATCCACATGCCGATAGAATGAAATGGCTAAATAAGTCTATTTTATGGATACAAAACAAAATTTTTACTTAATTTCTATAAAATAGTAGTACATAACTTACAGTTATTACTATATCATAAATAGCAATTTTAACAATACTGAAACCAATCGTTTGTTGTATTTATGATAATGTTCTTCGTTTCTGGGCGTTACGCGACCATTATGTTTTAAAGTACTTGTTTGTGACCTTAGAACAATGCATTTCTGTTTTAATTAATTGAAAATAAGTACAAGCCGCAGATTATAGCTCTACCGCAAAGCCTAGGGAATGAGGTAAAAAATTTAAAATACATATGAAAAGTTTTTTGTTACTTTCTTTCATCATTTAAGTGTGGAGAATGCTAACGTTCATCATTTTAAAAATGCCCTAGTTAACATTACATTTTTTAAAAATCCATTCATATTTGTGAAACATACAGTCTTAAGTTATCTCTTAGCCAGCGCATGTGTGGTTGTGGACCGTGTTACGCGTGTTAAGTTTGACGCGAAACCGCTAGTCGTACTTTCAATATCTTTGTCACTTTATTCTATGCAACTGCGTGTTTATAGTAAAACACGCCTACTTTAAATTGTTTCGGGATCGCCACAAAATGCATTTTCAAACTGTTATATCTAGGAATATTACAACCTGTTTGGTACAAAATAACAGAGAAGCAGTCGTGGGAATTAACGTCACACTTTAGTGACATAAAGTTACAGGGTCCCACCTTAAATGCCAATAATAAATAGAAAACCAAGAAAACAAACTACTCGCCGAATTATTGTTCTGCGCATAAGGCGTTAAGACATTGCTCGTGTGGGGTAAAATATGCACCTGGTACAACAAAAACAAAAAAAATCTTGAATGTGTTGCACGCACCAAACCATAGCCGTCTTTAGTAGACGGCTGCGGCCTTAGATCTGGCAACCCTGTCATGAAGGGTCATTTTAACACTATTTTTGTCTTGCTAACGGCTGTAGTTTCCCCTGATTCGCCGGTATGTATGGCACAATAACGAATCAGGTAGAGTCATTGCCTTAGGAACGCTAAAAGAAGTGTTAAAATGACCCTTCCTGACAGTGTTGCCAGATCTAAGGCCGCTGCCTTCTACTGAAGACGGCTATGACCAAACACTAACACTGCTTGTTGCTTCAGTGATATTTCGTAAAGGTCTTAGAAAGATTATTGCTATGGAGGTTAAATATTTTATGAAATAATGTTGACATACGATATTTCAGTGCTATGTAGTCTCAGAATAACAAGAGTGAGACATGAAAACCAATACAGGTAAGAAAATCCTGATTGGATGTATTAATCCATTCATAAATAATAAAACCTAACAAAATCCATAAAAATTACGTCCAATAAAAGAAAACATAAATAATTAAAACGGGTCATACACCGTAATTTTAATCATCATTTTCGTTATTTTTATATTTGTACCAGGTTTTTTTGAACGTAAATTGTCACTAAATTTTGCTCTTATATTTTTTTATCTGTTATAGTTTATACAAAACTGTTTGTCAAAATCAAAATTTACGTGTCACTATTATATAAGTACTACACTAAGACCAAATGACTTACCGAAGTGAAATAATTCACACTGACTAGCTATACTGTAGGTTACAAGGTCTGGTATGTGAAACCACAAAATAAATCGTTTATTACATTTTTTATTTTTTATTTTTTTTTTTACTTTTAATTTTAAATTTTAGCTATTTATATACACATTTTAAAAATATTTTTTGTTCTAAACGTCGTAGTTTGGTTTCCCCTAATCCTCCATCCTTATCATTGTGCCCATCCAAGGGCGTGAATAGACGCATTCGAGATTCAATCTTCTTTGGATATTTTCAGGTAAGTGTGGTTTGTAGATCTAATAAACCAACTTATTACACAGCTTGCAGATGTTCGCAGGCCTAAAGACTAGCATGAAAAGCACAACAATACCAATACAAAACGTTTTGTCGGTATTCACCATGTCAAATATTTCATTTTTGCTCACCATAAAAAATATTTTGTTGTTATTACTAAAAAAATTGTGATGGTGAAAAGTCTTTTTGTACTCACACAAGAATTTTGCAATCAACAGGAACTACAAAATTGTCATTTCAGTGTAGCCAAGATATACGATGAACACTGATACTTTATCCCAATCAATTTTTTTTCTTGTGGTAAATAATAAATTGGAGTGAAGTGCTTAAACATCTCTTTAATACATCTAGTTAACATTTGAATATTTCTTCACTAAACGACATGCATGTCAAATTGTTGAGTGATACAAGATTACCACACTGTGTGAGTATTTTTTAATAGGTAAACTTACTCATTAGTCTACAAAATTAACATTATTTTATACAACTATAAGATTACGTTTTTTCCCTTACTTGAATGCCGTACGTTTTGCATCTTCCCCACGTTACCTTTCTTCAAACGCACTGCCACGTCTGGCTTCCGTATACGCAGCTCTGCTGTGGCAACAGTCAGAGCGCGAAGTGCGAAAGCAGGCGCGTAATTGCGTGTCATGTACGTGTTGAAATGGGAAAGGGAGGAGGAGGCGTTGGAGAGTGGTCGAAGTATTAGCGGCGGTGATGCACGACGGCGGCAGGCACGTCGAAAGTTGTCCGAAACATGTCGGCAGATCGCCAAGAGTCCTCCACGACCCTTGTACGAGTCGTATCGATTACACATTACCCGAGGAGCATGGCGATCCACTGGCCGGCCTCTTCTGCGAGTAGCTGCTGGAGTGCAGCCAGAGCCTGGGGGAACATGCACTGATAGCGCGCCACGTCTGGGAGGCTGGACACAGGATCTCCGACAATACTACTCGACCACGACAACTAGTCCTCCAGTGAGAGGAAGAAGCGTGGCGCTAGTGGTAGGTAGACACGTCACAGGGAGAGGAAATGTACTGCGCCTGACATGAGTTCACGGCACACGGTCAGTGGAGCCGTAGCAGCGAAAATCGAGTCAGCTGGCTGTGCCACAGTATTATGGCCGGTGCTGTGGTGCGCCACACCAGTTGCGCGCGGTCGTCAAGGACAACACAGCGATAGTTCACATTTTTCCCGCGGGACTAGTTGTCGTTGTCGAGTAGTACCAACAATCCACAAACCAACTTCAGTTGAATAACTACATTCACACTCTCAACAACTACCATTATATTTTCCTCACTCTAAAAAATACTTAGTAAGTTTGCCACACGTGAGTATAGGAGCGCTAAGAAAGTATGTATGAAAGAATTGTTTCCCTGACATCCGTGGTAGCACTCCTAAACTTTATTATAAAACAGACAATCGCGTGGTATCACTGTGTCAGTGATTTACGAATGAGCAGATGTTTCTTGTTTGAGTGTACATATGTTCTTGGAAGTTAGCCTACAAGTCATTAAACCAGGGATTTTTTTCTGGCTTAGTAAGATATACGTTCAGCTACACTAGAAATGACAAATAAACTGTTCGGCTTATTGTATAAACCACCATTAGAAAAAAGAAACTATTTCGCAGTTGGAAACTACTCGGCAAAGATTCTTAAGAACCATTTAGTCGCTTGGATTTATTCACCATCGTCCATGTGTAGTTGTTAAATTTCAGTTTATAGACCCTTTTCCCCTGCCCCTTCATTCCTGCGCTGCTCCATACTCATGCCATGTCATTCCTCACCAGCTCTAAAGACTTAGGTGTTAAGTTCTGACCAAAGTTTCTTCATTTCAGTCTGCAGAGGAGTTGACAAGTTATACGGCTTGTGAAAATAAAGAACTTTCTGTACCGTTTGCATCACACAGTTATAATGGCTTTAGAGAAGGTTCACGAGGATTTTCCACCATACACACAAGACTTATTCCTTAAATTGCATATACGTGAGAGTTTTTGCATATATAAAATAGGCAATACACCGCTGATGTCTAGTTTACAGAAGGGGCACATTTCAAACGGGATAGATTGAACTATCTGCACAGTTCCCAAGACGATCGACTGACGTTCGAATACAAACAATGTAGTATAATAGATCATAAAATATCTCTGATTTACTTCTGATGTTTCAGATATTACTCTGATAATACAGGGGAGAGGAACCGTCTGCTGTATTTGACAAAAGCTTCTACAAATCGATTTCTTCCACTCTGAAAAAAAAAATGTTTTTTGTCCATCACAGAATGTTTTGTCGTTATTTACTTCACCATAAATTTTTGAGGTCACCACAAAATGTTTTTGGTATCTCCAGCAAAGTTTACAGTGACTACAAAAATAATTTGTAACCACTACAAAAAGAATTTGTTAAGTTCTGTATTGACAAGATATTTTGTAGCCACCACAAAACAGTTTATTTTTCTGTGAGTTATAACAAGATTTTACCAATGATTTATCTACAGTCATTCAGCAAACTGTTACTTTAAGCTGTATAAACATTTACAATAACAGCTCCCAATAAACAACTGAAATGTTACGCCAAACATAAGGGGAGCGTTTTTATTGATGTTGGACCATATAGGCGAATCTATTCGTCTCCACGGAAGGTACTGAACTGCACACAACAATTTTGTCGCACATCAAGTAAACATGCGATATTAAGTATCAGTAATGTTGTTATTTATTATAAAATGTTTGTTGCAGCCGGGTTTACAATTCCCAGTGTGGAAATTCACGGCCTCCAAATAGTATCAGCACCCCAAAACAAACTGATGCCGTCACTTAAATTATCTTACATACCAAGGGACGATGGAATATGGTACTTATAATTGCCTAACTTGCTATCCCATGATTAAAATCTTGGATAAGGATGAGTTTTCTTCTAAAAGCATATGACAACATTGTTATAAATGCCTAGGGACAGGAAAATTTCGCGAATTCAACTATCCGCATGCCAGACTCCATTATTCTATGCATACTGAAGCCTTGCCTATTCATCAATTCTGTGCTGTTTCACTGAGTATCTAATAATGGACAAATGGCCGGGTCTTGAGGGTGTATAGTATATTTGATTCTAACACGCGAACTTTTCTTAACTCTATGCCAGCGGTTACTTCTTCATTCAGCTAACGTGTACTGCTAAAGCCAATGAAGTAACCATTTTAATGGTAGGTTTATAACAATCTGGCGTGAAATATTTAGAGGTGATGATTTTTGGTGAAAAGAATTATGCAACATTTAGTATCAAAGCACGACGCTCACATCTGCATCTCAGCTTCATGGCTATTGGTAGAGTGTATTAGTGCAGAGGCGTCGCTTATTTGACTGTGCCAATGAGAACAAGGTTACTGCGACACTATACGTCTATGATTTGCTAGTAGATCCCCCAAGACGTTGAGAATTAAAACAGCCAATCACCGACCATGAAGCAGAGCTGCACACGATGCACTGAAACAGAATGTTGCATATTATTTTCACCAAAAATCACGAGTTCTATATATAACGCAGAAATGTAACCTTCCCACGTTGATTCGGAAGAAATTTTCACTACACAATTTACCAGAAGAAAAAACATCCATTACAGTTATTTTAAACATGGAGCATAAAACAATGTTCATATAACGTTTTAATCAAACACAGTAAGCATATAGGACAAAAATTGGTTCTCATTCCCTCTATTTTTCTAAGAACCATTTCAGAAACTTTTGTGCATAGTAATTTTTTTTATTTCTTGTGAGTGTAAAGAAAAATTAAATCGTATCTTTATACAAAGTATAATAAAGACATAACTATTCGAAGATATTTTGCGCCTCATTCGGTGCCGTGCTACACTGTAAAAAAAAATTTGGTAAATTTACTCTACATGTAATGGAAGCTAATTACCTCTACAAGTGAGGGAAAATTACTCAACACGTGTCAAGGAAAGTTACTCAACTGGTAATGTAATTTTTCATTACGTATTTGCGCAAGCCCTCTAAGACAATTTGATATAACGCGCGAGCAAAATTTCCGAGTTGTTTGTGTGGCGAATACACTAACTTGCAAAAATTTCCACGCATGTTCGGAAATCAGATTTTCCTCTCAAGGTTGGGGAATATTACCATACATATGATGAGTAATATTACTCACTTTTTTTACAGTGTACAGAAAACAAGTCATTATTTTTAACGTTTTCATCTTTGATCTTTAATTGGAGTCGGGGAATGTAAAATTTCCGCTCTTGCTATTAGCGCTTTGAGTCAGTACTCTTCTTGCGACAGTCCACAGACCAATTCGTTCCCGAAGCGTCTCTTCAGCATGAGCTGTCAAACGACTAGAGAAACTTCACCGTGCTGTGAAGTAAAAAGAGAACCTTATAATGCGGGAATTGTGAAAAGAACAATCTTGCCAGCCACCACCTCTGTGTCACTGCACAGTTATCTTAAGAACTTGCTGTTAATTTGAACGATTCGCAGAAAAGAACGAACTTTATTCTCTGTTGGCTTTGACGTTCTTTAAACCAAACTACTCCAGTCTAGATCTTGAATAGGGTAAGTAAAATCTAAATAGCACAAACGTCTACAAAGGATCCAGTTATTGAAACGCGCAAACCCTGGTGCTGTTTTTGCTTACTCTATACCAAAGAATGTACCGTAAGTTCAAAAACACAACAGTAAGTCTACAACTGGCAATGATAAAAAAGATTTATTTAATCTATTTTAACGTGCCAACAAAGCACTGTGCTTCTTTTAATCATAATGTGAAAAAAATTATTTGCAGAAATATATTTGCAGCATAATCATGTACATGCATCGTTGACATTTTTTGTAATCTAAACCAAAGTATTTCAAGCTAAATATTTTTACAGAATACTTTCTAAAACATACGTACAAATTTTTAACAATTTTGGAATTAATTATCTTGTAAAAATTTCCTTTAAGGTTAATAAGTCTGTGAAACACGTGCAACACCAGTTTATGGGATTTTAATAAGTAGGGCCACGATTTTGTCGCGAAAATATTTTTGCCCCACTTTGTTTCAGTGACTCACGTGCACATCGGCAGTTATGTTTCAAGGTTATTGGCAGCGTGTCTTTGTTCAGACACGTTTCTCATTTGACTGCACCAATCAGAATAAGATTATTGTGAGTCTGTGCGTATATAATTTGCCAAGGCAAGTGGGAGTAAAATCATCCAACCACAGACGACGTAGCAGAGCTGCAGGTGTGCACATGACGCATCGAAACCAAATGTTGCGAAAATATTTTCGCCATAAAATCGTGGCCCTAGTAATAAGTTAGTCAGTGACGAACTTCAAACTCCGTCTAAGGAATTATTTAGTTTATAGGTATTTGTATACTCATTAGTAAATAGCCTATACAATAAGAGTTATAACAGGACCATACAATGCACAAGATTTTAGAAGCAAAATTACATAATTACATTCACTAGGCCAACTATGTACGTACCGAAGCCTTCCAAATGCAATGACAGGATCCAAAAAATTGAAATGCTTAAACAATTCACACAACAGCACTTTAAATGTCGCTAAGATAAAATAATGTCTACATGTGTACATTTTAAATGTATGGGCTTTTTGACTCTAATTTAGTTCACTTTTATTCGTATTTTTCATTCATTTCTTTGAGAGTAATATTATTTTCTTATTGTATGTACCAACAATGATAACGTAATAAAAGTTTACCTATGTTTTTATAAATTTATTATGAATAAGTTGTAACGTAATGAATTTTGACTAAAAAAATATTTGGTTACCCTTTAATAATTACGATTTTTTAAATTTTGGACATAGAAAAAGGACAATCACAAATACTAGTGGAAATCGAAGTATGGATACATTGAACTGTACAAGCCCCTAACAAAAGTACGGTGAGTGTAAACTTCCAAAACGAACAAATTCCCAGTTTTTCATTGGAAGATAGTACAGTGTTCGTTTCAAACAGACGAAACTCCGCTAACCGTTTGGTATCAAGTGCATCAAATTTTTCAAACACCAATCAGCTGCTTCTATTTAGGTCATGAAAGTAGTGCCATATTGTTAGGGACTCCTATTTTTCGCGAAAAGGATTTTGCCCCAGATTGTTTCAGTACTTTACGTGCACATCTGCGATTCCACTTCCTGGTTGTTGGCAGCGTGTCAATGTGAAGAGCTGTATATTATTTGACTGAGCCAATTACTAGGGCCCCGTAGTTTTCGCGGAAAGATTTTTGCCCCACTTTGTTTCAGTGTCTTACGTGCCACCTGCACCTCAACTTCATGATTATTTGCAGAGTGTTTTTGTGCAGAGTCATAATTCATTTGACTATGCCAATCAGTACATGGTTAACTGTGACACATCACGTCTGTGATTTGCTGGTTTAACCTCCACACACTGGGTGTTACGGCATCCAATCACTGGCCACATAGCAGAGCTACAGGTGTGTAAGGCACTGAAACAAAGTGGTGTAAAAATCTTTTCGTGAAAACTATCGGGCCCTACCAATTACTAAAACGTTCCTGCAGCACCACATGTCTGTCATTTGCTGGTGGAATTTCAAGGCTCGTGAGAGTTAAAATATCTTATCACTGACCACGAAGCAGAACTGCAGATGTGCACGTAAGGCACGAAAACAAAGTTGGGCAAAATTATTTTCGCGAAAAAAAAAAAAAAAAAAAAAAAAAAAAAAATGAGTCCCTACCTATAGTGTCTCTCAGTAATTATTAAATGACATTGCTGCTGTCAGATAGTTAAAACATATTTAATATATGCGTATTTTTTAAGAATAACATACAAATTATGTACAACAATACCGAGAAATTTAAACAATTTAAGAATGCTGATACTTTCTTGTTTTTTTCGTAATTTAAAAACGTGTTTATTTTAACTGCACTTTTGACTGCCTTAAATGACATGGGTAGTAACGTAATGCAACTTGTGACCTATGGATATTGTTAAATGTCCAGGGGAAATTACGTAGTATTATACTTAAGAATTAAATCGGCATCAAAAACTTAGCAGATAAATCTTATAGAAGCGAGAATTTTGTTAGAAAACCATGCAGGAAAAGACAAAATTTCTGTCTTGTCGTTTATTTGATTTTGTTGAAATATACGAACATCTGTAAAGAAGGATGTGATTGGATACAGGAAAGAATATTCGCGCTGGTTGAAGGCCGTGTCCTATACAGGGAATAGTCGTATAATTAAAGTATGCTCTAAGGTATGACTACATGCGATGAAGAATAAAGTAATGTTGTATTCTAATAAAATGCCCGACCAAAATATAATGACACATATTAATACCCACCACACACCGACGATGAGAACACTAAATCGAAAAACCGGTTACCTAAAAGAGTCCAGCGAGTAGCCACAAGGTCAACCTCATTTATTTGAACTATGTACAAAAATACCGTTAATTGTATTGCCTTAGTTATATTTTGCATTCTTCCTTTAACCCATTTTCCTACTACGTTTTGCCTCCATAACATTTATTGATTAAGATCGAACATATTCTAAAAACCTGTGCATGTTTTCAGAATGTTGAGACAGTGGCATCACGGGCCAATAATGTGTGTTATAAAACGCTGTATATGCGTGGGTCAACATAGGAAAATAAATATAAATGTCCTCAAATACATGCATGATTACAGGAAATTCGATTAAATAATGTTGAAATTTTTAAGAGGCTACGTCACCTGCTGTTTTGTTAATAATATTCATTTTTGTTTATTAAGTGAAGAATGCGACGAATAACCGCAAATTTTTTTATAGAAACATTACATTTCCCTTATTAGGTGCATATTATTGGATGAAATCGCTACTGGGAGATATTAAGTGGTTATTATTTCTTGAGAGAGATTTTTTATCTTAAAACTTATATTAGCTTGATTATTTCGTAGTTTCGCGATTATTTTTTGAATGCGGTGTACATAATGGACGGTGAAGTAATTAGCTACTTCCAATATTTTCAATAATACCTTGCCAAATATTTAATCAGTAAGAAACTAAGCAAAATTTGTCACAATAAGTGGATCCATCATCTCTACTTTTTTCACTATAATTATTTTTTATGCCTAAACAAAAGCAGATATCGTAAAACTGACAGTTTTGTAAAAGAATTGTTTTACTCTATAGTTTAAGTTTTTCTATATAAAATTATATGGATTTGACTAGTTATATAATTAATGAGAATTTCCTTAATTACAAAATTAGCTGAAATCATTGTGTATTTTGTATTCGAAAAAAAAATTATTTAACATAACATACACTAATAAAGCAAAACTGTGCAACAGTTTTACGAGATCTGTTCTCGTTTAGGCTATTTAAAATAGCTGTCGCAAACATTGTAGAAATTATAGATCATGGCTTTTAAGCCTTGGCCGGTATAGCTTGCAGGCAAGGATTTTTGTATGGGAAAGCAAAGTAAAAATAAATCACTTCTTAATCAAAATGTAGCCTGAACAATCAGCTTCATAAAATTATGGATGTTCGGAACTACTCTGTAAAATAACTTCCTAAAATGTTTAGGAAGTATTTAACCTAAACGAAGTATGGGACAGTTACTATACTTCCGTCTTGTAAATATGGAAAATTGTAAAGTTGTTACAATACCAATCTGGTATCTTTAGAAAACATGTGACTGGTTTATAAAGAAATGTTTAGGAGTGCTATCATGGATGTCTGGTAAACAATTCTACCATACCTACTTTCTTAGTGCTCCTATACGCACGTGTGGCAAATTTACAAACTATTTATTAGAGTGAGGTAATGAACGCTTAAGTTGCACATCCGAATCCATTAGACATAGACAGAATAGTAAAGACTTCGTTAATTGATTGTCGTTAGACACTGGAGCAAGAGAGGAGTATAACACATTGAAACTATAATTTTTCATATTCAGTTAAGCGAGAGACATCCTTAATGTAGCTATTGGTCATAAATATTAATTGATCAGACTTATGGTCGCGGCTAAATGGTACGTAAATGGAATAAACCATTACGGCTAAAGAAACTGCGGTTTATTTACTCGATATATTAAAATGTCTTTGTTTACAGCTGGTTTTGCAGTGTTAGTTTATTATTTTAATAAATAGTGGCCACATCTTTAATAAAAGGGGAACATATTTGGACATTTCAAATGGACAGAAGAAATTTGTAACTCGACGATAAATTAACATTCTTACTTTGTGAACGTGATTAATTAGAGCCTTGGAGATCAAAGTTTTTCTTGCAGGGTATTATCTTGTGACTATCAAACTTGATAAAACCTGTGTTCCTTTCGATAGAAGTTAAAAGTGTTACCATCTTTGTGAATATTTTGGCGCGAGTTAACTTTTACAAAGTTCTGGCATGCCCACATTACCCTAAACAATTATTAGTAGGCTGTCACCTAAGCGCGCAGTAACTAAAATGTCCCACTAAAAAGAAGTATCTGGGTAACACTGTTTCAAATTATTATATCTTCCTATGGAATATTTGCGTGGAAAACCGGTTAAGGGGCCTCCCTAACTACCCGTCAAATGCATTGCAGCGAGCTACGGTTATTCATTTTTGAAACGAAAATATTTAACGTGCATTATATTTGTATATCTAGGAAAAGAACATACACTTCAAACTATGTCGCTACAGTTTTAAAATTCGGCGCGTTTATCAGAAACATCATTTACAGGCCCCGCAAAACGGCCAAAAATGGCTTTTCAAGACTGCCGTATCTAGAAAATTAATAACCGGACTCGAAAAACGCAACTATGGGAACAAGCGCTAGGCTGTGAACTACGCTGGCCATAAATAACATCACGTGTTCACCGCTTAAAGTCCCATAGGAAAAAGGATAACAGTAAAGCACTGCACGCCAGCTGAGTAGCTTGCACGGAGAGGCGATAATGTAATACATACGTCGGCCAACGGCAACCTTACCGCTCCTGCCTCACACACACAAACACAGCCTATCTATGGAGGACCCTTAACTGTAAGCTAGTAGGAAGTAGTGACGTCGTTATAGACGGGTCCTTCTTCTCAGTGAATGACAAACCGTAAACCGAGGTTTCTGTGCGACAACTGGGGATGACTTTGTGCCACTTAAATGTTTAGTTTGTGGTGGTTTGGTAAAAAAAAAAAGTGTATTTTAAATAGTTCGTTTTAATACATGGTTTATAATACTCAAATAGAAGTAGGCCGTTCACGATAAAGTGAGCACTACATAAATTTTTCTTTCGGCTCTTTTGCAGTTATGTTTACTATTTTTGATATGAAAACTTCCATGTAACTAAATACCAGTGTAAATGTTTCAACAGTCTCAAAAGTTAAGATATGTTGGCCCAATATAACATATTTTTAATTAATTACAAGTTCTGTTGAGTGCTCAGTTTCTAGTGAGCAGCCTATACTGACTTCTAACATATATATCCTAAACGTAAGTAAGAGTAGCACAAAGTCACCCATGCGGCCACAGAGAAACACCGGTTTACAGAATTTGGAGGGAAACAAAAACTAACTCTTTGTATTAAGATGTGATTCCATATTTTACCTGGAGTTATTTTGGGAACTCGTGGAAAACTGAAATCAAAATCGCCAAAGCTGAAAAACGAATTTTGGTCACCTCGAATGTAAGTTCAGTGTGCTACCATCAGGAAAAGTTAAACAGAAAGATGGCAACACTGCATCACGAGGTGAGTGTGCACGCATGTACTTCGTTAGAGTACCGTATAGGGTGTATTCTATCTCGAGAATATTGTGTGATGATATTTGATACTGTCACGGTACTGTCCCAAATAGCAAACATCAACTGGCCCACTTGTGCAAATATGATCGTGATAAGCAGCCCACAGGCAGTAAACATTGGGAATGCACCCGCGGCCACATGTGCCACACATGATGCATAATGAAATCACCCACACGTTAACCACAAGTATACCACAAGCATTCTTACTACACAGAAAAAACAGTTTTGTAGTGGCTACAAAATATTTTGTCAATTTTGACCCTACCAAATTATTTTGTGGTAAATACCAAATATTTTGCAGTGGCCACAAAACTTTTTGTTGGATTGCTTATTATTTTGTAATCACCAACAAATGACTTATTGAGTACTGCAAAATGTTTGGTGTTCACCACAAAAATGTTTGGTAGGGACTAAATTTACAAAATATTTTGTAGCCACTACAAAACAATTTTTTCTGTGTATATTCAGATGCTTGTGGGTTAGTTTGCTAATCTGCTTGTGGACCGTATACTGAAATATGTCAATCTTTTTAAACTAAGTTGCCTCGCATTAAAATTATTTCAGTACAACAACAAACGTATTTACTGATATGGCCTGATTAACAACCATTCCAGCAAAAGTAGACCATCATACTAGCGAACGTTCGCCGCTTCTGCCAACAGTTGGCCAACTGAAAAATTATTGTGTTTGCTACCGGGGTTATTACTCACAACTTACAGCTTTGTATGAAATAAATAAAAAGTTACTAAATTATATGAAGAGCCAGTGATTTTTGGTGAAAAAAAAAAATTGCAACAACTTGTTTCAATGCCTTACGTGCACATCTGCAGATCTGGTTCGTGGTTATTGGCAGAATATAATAGGGCAGAGGCGTGGCTCATTTGACTGAACCAACCAGAACAATGTTACCGCGACACCACATGTCCGTGATTTGCGGATAGGATCTCGAGAAGCCAAAAGTTAAAAACTTCCAATCACTGACCATGAAACAGAGAAACAGATGTTCACATAAGGCATTGAAACCAATTGTCGCAGAATTATTTGCACCAAAAGTCACTGGCTCTAATTACATGTTACTATATGATATGTAGAGATGATGGTTAATGTCGGGAAAACTTGACTGTTTTCTGGATTTCTACTCGCGTTCAGTTTACCAGAAGATTACTGGCTTTCGCTTGTACGTGAAGCTGTTGCCCTATTTGACTGAGCCAGTAAGAATCTCTCTAGTGTAATGTTTGATGCCTGTTATTGGTCTGCAGACAGCTACGTTGTGTCAGACGTATATCACCCAATCATATGTGTTGCTACTAGCTGCAGTGTTTTCAAGGGTATGTTGGCACAAAACATTTTCACAATATAGCATCATCTCTAATCATACGTAGAGACACTGGAAAATCGCGAAAATGTTTAAAATAGTCTCCAATAAACTGTATTATATCAACCGTGACACGTGAAACAGTTTTGTGACAAATTACACACGCTGTGTGTCCAATCTGTGCAGTTATAACTGGGCCTGTTGTAGAGAGAGAAATAAACGGTAGCCAATATTAATACAGAACATTCAGTGTTATACACGTCACGTTGGAGCCTAGCAAACAGTCAACTACTCCCGCGATTTTACAGTGCCTCTAACGAAACGGTATAAAAGTTACTGTCACCCCATTTAACTTCTGTATGACTACCCTTTTAATGGTAGCGTCTTATTCGGCGACTCTTTCATTTACCACTTAGCTACTACGCACTGGAAAAACAGACAGTGAACTAATGGACGGGACTTGAGTATATATATGACAGTGGGGTCTTACATGCAGAAAAATTAGTGGACGCTAGTTTTTTAATTTTTTTATCTTTTTTTTTTTTTTTGTATGGTGACACTTTTGAGGAGACACTATTTGAAGTGTCTTCTTTTAATACATAAACATATTAAAAATATATTTAATAGTGAAGGTCACATCAATGAATCAAAATTATCTTCAATTTTCTTTCAAAGTTATTGAATTCAGTTTCTTGAATGACACGTTACGCCACGTTTACGTAATTACCGCGGACATTTTGTCTTTCAATTTACTGTACGCGTAGAAATTTTTCAAAAATTTTCGTTTGGAACGTGTTTGAAAACGTATTAAATTGAAATGCTTATGAACAGGAAAAGGGTTTTTCGACCGTATTAATTCAAATAACATATTTAATGAGTTTTGTATGCTTATTAAAGCATATTAAAAATAAGCACGCTGATTATTTATTTTAAATAATTTATACAAATTAATGAAAATTTTTCCGTTCGCTAAATCAAATATTTTAGTACTGTGTAGGTTTTGTAGATAATTGAAAAATGGTACAGTATTTATTTTCTGTACCATTAGTTTACAAATTACTACAAATGATGGTATAACGCGAAATTTTTTTTGTGCCAACATACCGTTGAAAACAATGTAGCTTCTTGTGATATGCGTGATTGGGTGTTATACGTCTGACTCAACGCAGCTGTCTGTAGACCAATAATAGGCATCAAATATTACAAAGCAGGATTACTATTGGCTAATTAAAATAGGGCAACAGCTCTACGTACAAGCCAAAGCTAGTAATCTTTTCAATAAGCTGAACGTGCGTTGAAACCCAACAAACAGTCAAGTTTTCCCGGGAAACCATCATTTCCACAAATTATGTGACAACTTTTCGATTGGGGTCTTCAATATTTATTGGATCAAAATTCTTGAATAATATTTGATCTTGTGAAAGGGCCCTTATAAAAGAAAAATAATTTTCCGTGCCATGCTACAGCACTGCTCAAACGCCAGGTCCACTAACTTTTACTCTATCAAAATGTTTCTTTCCCTGCATATAACCTTGGAATCTAACCTACATGGCACCGAACTCGCGAGATGTTTCTGCTCCTAGTAACGATATCCGTCTTGTCAAGCACGCCCTCGCGAAATACACATCAATCTTGTAGGAGGAACGTCGTTTTGCTCGTATTGCGGTAGCTGCCTCCTACACTCTTTCTACACTTTTTATACGCGTTCTGTCCCACTTATGCTGGCTTCTCTCTCGTCCTCTGCAAATAATTTTCACTCCTCTTTGAACCCTCCACTTGCTCCTCTCACCTCTTGTCCACTGTCACTTCCTACCGTCTCTCGCTCGCCCCATTCAACTGTCGCTCTCCCCTCGTCCATTGGCCGGCGAGCCTTTCAACTCGCATGACACATACGAGCCTGGCTGAAAGTTTGTCGCACGTTCCCTTGCGCGTTAGATGCGAGCTTCCCTACAGAATAATGTTATTTAAATGACTCGCATCTGTACTGCTTGAGTGCACAACAAAGCCAGCTCACCGTGTTGTCTGACTGATGTTTCATTCCACTGTTGATTGCAAGCTTCGTGTAGTTTTCTGTGAAACATATAAAATTCCGGGCTCTATAGTTACTTCTTTTTAAAAAATTACATTGAGCAATAAGTAACATTTGTGAAAACATGCTGGTTATTAAAGTTACCAGATATTTATCTCAAAAGTTCAATTGATAAGTTTTTATTGGCACTTATTGTTTTATTATAAATATTACGTTCAGTATTGTGAAACAGACTTTCTTTCAAAAACATTTCCGTTCATATTAAAATACAAACCATAAAATATAATAGTAAGGTTATTGCAACTGAATTTTATATTGTGATACATGCATTGCACGTGCGCAAATTCAGGCATCTGTATACATAAATAAGTAAAGAAGACATATAAGGCATAATTTATATAAATACATATACAGACCATATATATATATATATATATATATATATATATATATATATATATATATACATACATACAAGGTCATTTCATGAGGATGTGAGGCCCGGGAAACATAAATTTGAGGCTTTCCCCCCCCCACCCCCCCCAAACCAAACACGTTTTTTTTCCTTTTAGATCCAGTGATAATTTTCAAGGTATAACATATTTATATTTGTAATGGCATGTAGTTACTAAAATAAACATTACAAATACATGTTCCACAATAAAATGCATTCAGTTCACACAGAAATATTACAAATATAAATGCGAGCAAAGCAACTATTACGTAACTTACTCAATGAATACTTCGTATTGTTGTGTCACATATAATAATACACCAGTTGATTTAAAATGTATATAATTTATTTGTATTAGTTCAAAAATGAGGCCCCCTAGAATATGAGGCCTGGGGAAAATGCCCATCTTGCCCCCCCCCCCCTTGCCCGTAGATATGGCCCAGCATGCATACAAATATACATACTGTTCTTACAGTTATCTACTGTTTGTTATGCCAGTAAAGGAACACAAGCGGTTTAGGATAGGAATAAATTAGGTAAATTACCCGCCACCACGTAAAAATTTAGCACTGTACGTATTGTAACGGTAAGCAGAAATGCGTATCGTAAAACTCAATATAATCTGATCAGTAGTGTTAGGAACCCAGAACATATCTTGCTGAAGAAAAAGTGCGCTATTAGTGAAATTATTTTACCAGAACGTAAGAAATATCAGTGATACATTGCAATGCAATACCGACATCAGAAAAAATAACTTCTAAGTAAACACGTGTAAACAAACTGGTTCAAGAAAATGATAAACGAATTCGAGGCCACCATTGTTTTGGTTGTATCAGCAGCGGGTGATACGTGATGTAAAGAGAAATGCAAAATGCGCGTTATCATTTGGCAGCAGACTAAACTTCACTCTCCTATACATAACAGAGTATAATCTGAGATTCAATTGCCATGAACTTTTGTGTGTTGTCATTGACGTGTGTTACGTCTTTACAGAGATTGGCCTCTCTACCGTGTAAGCATTCTCCGCGGCAAGTCAAGACAATATCGGCCAGCGGGAGACGTCGAACGAGCCTATAGTCACTTGGAGTCTAGTCAGCTGTCAGAAAATAACGCGAATTTTGCACGTCTCTAGTGATGGAAAAATATCTGGTTCAAATGAAAAATAAAAACACGGTGTTTAAAATTGCGGTAGTCGCGCCCTTAATGCGCAGCCTATCACGCTCTTAAAATCCGTTGCAGTGTGTTAGTAAACAGGTTTCTTTACGAAACCATTCCGCATGTGTCCGTTGTGCCAACGTACGGATAAAAACACTTCTGACAAGGTCGGAACCACATTGTTGAGACACCATGCTTAGAGGTACGTGAATTTCACGGATTTATTCTATGTCAGGTTGAACGCCAAAACCATATACTTCACTGTAACTTCTGCTGTCTCGGAGCACATTTGACTAAAGCAAGACGGTAGTCAATAAGTAAATAATTCACAACACTATCACGTGCTATCCGTTTGTACAGTTGGAAGATAATGGATACTCGATTTTGGTCAGAGCGTGTACAGGACTGAGAAATGTAGACTGCTGCTAGATGAATATGCGAAATTCACGCACCGCTAACCACGCTCATTTAAAACATTGTTTCTGAGCACTCCAAAGTGGCTAAAAACGGCTTTTCCAGACTGCCGTACTTCAAAACGTAAAGATCTTACGTATATGAAACTCAGATTGATACATTCACTGAGCTTTGCTACAGACGTTCCACCAATAAAATTATGTGGTCATTGCAATGTCCCATAGTAAAAACGGTTCGGCGGGAACCTTGCACGCTAGTTCACCGCTTGGCTCGTTAAAGCGACGCGGTATTTGATCCGCGCTTCAAGGTCGACCTTACTGCTCCGTCACTATTGAGCTTCTAACAAACCAACGAGTGATTTCCTCTCAGGTATGGTCACAGATTCATATGGTGCAGGCCGTATCCATAGAATAACCTAAATATTCACCTTAACTCTGCTGTTTTTATCATGCATTCCTTTCCTGTTCCTAATGTTTTCGCTATATATATATATATATATATACATATATATATATATATATATATATATATATATATATATATATATATAAATGAAAGCTGACTGATTGACTGACTGACTGACTGACATATCAAACTGCAGCCCAAACTACTGGACCTAGAATCGTGAAATTTTTTGTGGGGTTCCCCTCGGGTCGTAGGCGAGCACTAAGAAGGGATTTTTCGAAATTCGATCTCTAAGGGGGTGAAAAGGGGTGAAATGTGTTTCCGAAGATACGTCGATAGAGCTCGAACCCGACGGCCAATCATGATGATTTTTACTTTAATAGGACACTCATAAAAATGCATATTAGCCAACTTAAGGATTTTTCGACGTTCAACATTTAAGGGGCTGAAAAGACCTGAAATGTGTTTCCAATCAACTATCGATATCTATCGAATCCTTAGGGATAGAGAGTTGATATTCACTTCAAAATATTGCTTACGTAAATACCCAAAAAGAAGTTTTAGGTTTTTTTGAAATTCGACCCCCAGGCAGTAAAAAGGGGCAAAATGTGTTTTTTATGAATCGTATATATCTTAGAAACACAATTGACTATCGTCGTGATTTTAACTTTAATTGGTTACTTTTACAAACGTCTATGACAGGACTCAAAATCGTTTCGAAATTCTTTATTTAAAGGGGTGAAAATACGTGAAATGTGTTTTCGATTATCCTTCAATATCTGTCAAATCAATCGAGATATCGAAGTGCTTTTTGGTATAAATTGGTGCTTTTGTAAATATCCCAAGTACAATTTAAAATATATTTTCCGAATTCGACCCTAAACTGGTTAAAAATGGGGTAATATGAGTTTTCGACCCACATTCGATATATTTCGATTCCATAGTTTTTTATATAGAGACGTGATTTTTGTTTAGGAATGATGCTTACTCAAATACCCAAGAAGAAATTTCAAGAATTTTCAAAATTCACCACCTAAGGACGTGAAAAGGGGTGAAAAGTGGTGAAAAGCGTTTTCAAATAATCGTCGATATATCTTGAATCCAGCTGGCTAATGTTGTGTTTTTTACGTTCACGAGATACCAATAAAGTATTCTAAAACGTGATTCAAGGGTTTTGCGAAATTTACTGTCTTAAGTGATGAAAAGACCTTGAACGTGTTTTAGATGAATCCTCGATATCTATCGAACCCGTCGAGATATACAATTAATTTTTGTTTCAGGATGATGATTACAGAAATTATCGCAAAACTGTTTTCAGATTATTCGAAATTCGATTTCTCAATACTGTGCAGGGGTGATGTTTTTTTTTTTTTTTTTTTTTTTTTTTTTTTTTTTTTTTTTTTTTTTTTTTTTTTTTAGTGAATGATCGATTTTGATTCGACTGAACGGGCTAGCGATGTGATTTACACTTCAGTTGGATACTTATACAAATGTCTAAGATATAAATTTAAAATATTTAGAAATTCGACACCCAAAAGGGTGAAAAAGCACAAATTTTGTTTACCATCTACCCACGATATCTATCTAACCATAAGCGATATTTAAGTGTTGTTTGCGTTAGAGTGATGCTTACGTAAATATTTTAAAAAATATGTATGTAATTTTTTTATAAGAAACGTGATTATTAAGAATAAAACTTAGTTGGTCAATAATCAAGGCAGACGATCCGAAAAGCAGGAACGAGCAGCTAGAAACAACTTATACAGGAGTTTCACTACAGTAACCTATCGAGACGTGGTATTGTACAACCTCTACAAGCCCAGGACACAGATATTTTATTTCTTTTTCAATAAATTTTATTTTCATGAATTATTTCGACGTTACGTGACGCAGTAGTTTGTCACTCAGGTCTAAATTCCGGGTGGTTCTGGGCTCGAATTCCCTTAAAAGCTGCGTGCAAACGTTCAATTCTGACACACAAAAACTACAAGGTAGATCGAATTAGCGCAATTTACATGTAGTCTTTAAAAGGGGTAAAACTGCAGTTCGCTTTCCACTTAGGTTCCTCTACAATATCAGCTGACATATCGTCGGTATACTGCCAAAAGTTATTAAGTCATAAATGCTATTTCGTTTAAAAACAGTATTAAAGTGTAGATATTAACAAAAATCTGGTATGTTACTATACTGTGACACAAAAGTACGAAACGACGAATAGACTTTAAACTTGGGCAATTTTTCGTGATCAACATATACAAATTCCTAGCATTTTTATAATTTTATCTCATTTTGACTTTGTCACTTTTGGCAGTAAAACGACGATATATCATCTCACTAATCGCAGGTTTGGGGCACCAAATACGTTTCCGCGAAACCTTTACCCTCTGAAACTTTCTAATGGCAATAAAGTTAAAGTGAATATTTTGACAATATATAATTGAGGGCACCGTCACCAATGGTTGTGCACAGGGTAAACAGATGTTTCTCATTCGATTAACCACTTACCTTAGATGTCTGTAACTACCATAGAACGTCAAATAGGCAGGGCTATAAATAAGGCCCAGGCGAAGTCGCTGTTAGTGGCAGGGACAAACTTAAGACTGCTTTCGCGTGAACGGCTATCGCTAATTATCCTGCACCAAAATTAGTTCAACTAGCCGTTTGGACATTCTAACACTTGATGACTGAAGTACCAATCTGTGAACAAAGAGGTTTTTTAATTAAAGTAAATATTATCAGTTACGAATAATACTCGCGAGCAAAGCCGCGGGGGACTGCTAGTATATATATATATATATATATATATATATATATATATATATATATATATATATATCTTAAACGAGAGCAGAGATCACAAAAATTATTGGCAGATTTCTTTTATACGGTTTTGGCCGTAACAGCTAATTTTCTTAAGGTGTGAAATTATATGTTCTTGACTAAAACGTCAATTTGAAGTAATAGGTAAAACCATAGAATTTGTTTTCTTGAAAAAAATTAGTCAACATGGAGAAAACAATTTTAAACAAAACTGTCAGGCAGATTTTTCATATCTGCTCTCGTTTAGGCTTAAAGAAATAATTATCGCAAAGACAGTAGAAACGAGAAGATTGCCTTAAGGCCATGCCCTTTAGTTTCGCAGTGGTTTCGAAAATGTTTTATAACTAACGCGAATTAATACGTATTTCAAAAATCCGTCTTACAGTTTTAACACTTATATAGCATAGTTTGTAACGTAATTTATCTGTTACAATACACCAAACGGATATTTAGAATTTTTGACCCTGAAATATCTCATATTTCGTTATCAAAATAAGCCAAAATGAAGGAAAGTAATTATTTGCTAGCAAACGGTACACTATTTAAATAAAAAAATCGCTCTGCCAAAATTGTGTATCGTATAACTGTACACAGTCTAAAACATTTTCAAAGCATTTGGTTAGAATATATTCGGGTTATTTTCAATTGTTTGAAATAAATGAAAGATCATGGCCTTAAATGAAACTTTTGTTGTAAGTTAAGGGCCTTATGGCTTTTCACCGAACAGTGCTTTTTATTTAGTTCATATCAGATTCACTTTGCACTTTCCGTATCCGCGAATTACCTGACCACATGTACGATTCCGTTTTATTTTTTAATGCACTGAAGATAAATTCGATCATCACTTGAGTTGTAGCGAATTTTCTAATATGTCAAAAACAGAATGTGTAACGCACTGTACTATTGTGGACATATATATATATATATATATATATATATTATGTCGCCCCAGAGACTGTAGTATGAGACTAAGAAAACAAACGAAATGCGAGAAAATGATAAAACAAGCCTAGTGGTCAACACATCCATAAACCAAAACAACAGAACATGAAAGATCCCACAAGGAATTAATGAACAACAAATGTGATTTTTAATGTTCTATCGTTTTGGTTTATGGATATGTTGACTAAAGCTAAATTAGGCTTGTTTTCTCATTTTATCGAGTTCTGTTTGTTCTCTCTTTTTTTAGTCTCATACTAAGATTTTTGGGACGGCATAATATTACAATGGCGAATGTCCACAATTGTGCAGTACGATATTCTGTCCATTGCAAGAAACATTCAAAGACATTAACAGAATGTGTGTATCAAAATACCTAATTAATATCATTTCTTTATTTTTCATGAATTTCTATTTTCGTTCGTAAACAAAATAAATTAGTTTTAATACATCTCGTAAATGTATTGACTTGTGTTATTTCCCGCCATTTCTCGTTCACAAAGCATTAAGTTTCCGATACTAACATTGTGGTGTAAACACTTTGCCCACACCTTTGTTTCGAAATTTGCGTTTCCCAAACTGAACTTCCAGGCGACAATATAAACATAATGAATCTATCAGAAGCGACATAAGGAGGCTTTTCCACAGTTATTTTCGTACCAGCTCTCGGTACGCATGGGAAAATAAACAAAACAACGTAAAATTTGAGTTATTAGTTTATGTAAAACTTTGTATTGCCAGATATACAGTAATTTATTTGAAACTTAATTATATTTAGAAATGGTTAATTGAACGTTGCTAATAAATCAATTTCATTGCAATTTTTTTAAGTTAAAACTTCTAGATGTCATTATAACTAAACAGCACCGCGAATAAACATCTACGAAACAGGAAAAACGAATACGCTTCTGTTACACTTGTTTATTTTCTGTTAAAGATATTACACGCTGGCAAAGCCTCGGGTCCAGAGCTAGTATGTAAATAAAATAATAAACGGTTTACCAGAGATTCTGTATGACTGCTGGTCAAAAGGGAAAAGGTTCGACAGAACCAAGAAATGTCTCATGGATGTTAATTGCAAGTGCTTTATGGAAATATATTGGTCTGCATGCAGATAACATCACAAACATTGGAGAAATTAATTATTTAAGGCCCGTTGATTCACTGAAAGCTATAGTAACAGGTGAAAAATTACTGCAGTGTCCCTACCTAATAGACTGGTGACGATATAAACGTGCAGTTAACACATAATTCCAATGTATAGACATGACAAGATACAATCTAAACATAAACGTGATAAAAGTATATCAAGTTCGTTACAACGAAAGGCATTTTGAAACACTAAGGAAGCATACAAATAGCATGGGAGGCATGTTGTATGCTGTGAGGGTTTTGGTAATTTGCATCTCTGCCTGAACTTTGCAACTACTTGAAGAGTTCTTCAGTTACATACAAAAATGAAACAGAACAGTTACGATACTCTTGGAACTGTGAAAATGTGTTATTTCGGTATCGTATTTGGTCGAGCAACTCTGAACTGGATAATGTGCATTTTCTATCGCTGGGGTTGTAGGGAGAATGATTCAATACCCTGACTAATAAATATTTAATATATAACTTACAATAGTTTATAAAAAATTATAAAACATAGAGAACGTGACGCTTTCGGTTGGGTATTATTAAATATATCACATAGCACGATACAGTAAATAACAGCCTTCTCCTAGAGTTTACTAGGGTTATTATTTTTTAACCTCCGATCGACTGTAATAAAAAAAACGGGAATGAATCGGGAAATTATTTTAATGTCAAAAGAAACGTACATCTATACACTATTTTTCCACATAATTACAATGCAGACTGAGGCATTTGACGTACCGATGCACCAGCTTTCCGATAGCTTCCGCAAAGAATAATGCCTCCTGCCTCTTCAGCCTTGTCCCCTGAAACCTCTTGTTGTGATTACAGTATGCTCATTAATCGATACTCGCAATCGTACGCGAATCGACACGTTGTGGTTACCCCCTTCCACCAACCATGTGGAGCGGCCAGACTCACACCTCAGCATCGGTAAGGTGGTGAATCGGTACGACTAATGCCTCAATCTGCACGGTGATTTTGTGGAAAAATAATGTAAAGTTGTACCTTTCTTTTGACATTTAAATAATTTGCTAATTAATTTCCGTTTTTTATTACAGCCTACCGGAGGTTGAAAAAAATAACCCTCGTTGTGCGTACTTTATAGTAATCGTATCTTATTAAAGAGCATAATCAAAAGGAGCGAAAGTATTGATTTAACAAAACTAAATATAACTGGGCCGATACTGGTAGTTGAAACCATACTGTTAACAGCTCAGAAATGCAATATATGAATTATTGCAAACTCTACATGTTTAAGTGATATGAACAAATTGTGTCTGTACTATACCTCTGTATGTTAAATTTCATAATAATTCACATGAATGTGCAGTAATTACTAATTCAGATTATAAATATCCCTGTTTGAAAATGTAACGTATGCTCCAGTAATTGCAAATAGCGCACACGAAATCGTTGTGTAATTAGTTTGTGGATTATAATAAAGATTTGATTTACTTTATAAATTTTTATATCACCGCAACTATGATCGAAGCAATTAGAATAAATATTAGCACGTAGCAAAACAGATAGTAGTTATCAGTACACAGTGAGCAAAATTCTGCAAAACAGGGTTACATTTCTTAAGAGTGCGTGGTAGGTAAATAAGCGCTGAAAACATAAATGGATTTGTACGCTTTTTTCGAACCAATGTGGATAAAATACTCAATGACAATCCTAGATAATGGTATTTTCCAACTTTATGAGTAAATATTTATCCAGAATTACTAATTCGTTACGCGTGATTTCTTGCGCCGCAGTTAAATGCACGAGGTTCCGGCGTCAGAGATTGTGCTTCATAAATTCGTAACACTGGAAACAATTTTGTTTAAAACGTTGGCTTAAGCTATTGTCTAGGATTGCCAGTTGTTTTACTTTCGCAAATTGCCTTCAAGAAACCTACAGTTATAGATTAATGCTTTTAGCGTTGGATTATATACCACGCCCTCTTAAGTCTTGAGTACAGCATATTTTAACACCAATGCTTACAAAATCATAGCGATGTTAATTTGTTTACAGGCGTTATACGAAAATTGGTCTTCATGCGTACCAGACTTTAGTCTTCGAACAGTGAGCTAAAACATTAAAACTGAAAATCTTGTTTTACTAAGATATTTATCCTATTCCATGTTACTTCTTCAATATATATGATCAGGATTAGCGAATTTGTCTAACATAACTGACTTGCAGATCGCACGAGATAACACCTGCAGAACTGCATTAAATTCTGTATTAATTTATCTCTAAGCACAGTAAAATGAATGCAATATATTATGTTATTGCCGTGTTGATATTTACATAGTTGTGGGAATTTGAAAATTTATTTTCAATTTCATTTGAATATCACAAGATCCTAAATGAAACATAAATGAGAATTTCATTAAACTCAGTACACATGTTATGTCTAATGGACGACTTGAAAAGAGGCGGAGCTTCAGTCAGGTGTGGGATACAATTCCTATCTCCATGGATATCGCAGCCGAACATAACCTTCATTTAGCTGTTTGGCTTCACATGTCCCGGATGATACGTACGTCAAGAAAATTTATTATTTGTTTGGAATTTGCCGTTTTTTCAGGAAAACATTAATCTTATGTATTTGCGTACCTTAACCATGAAATTTAAACTAATATTTTTACCACTGCGTGCAAACCAATGAATGCGCAACATTTTTGTTATCTGCAATTACCAACTAACAAATTAGCATGTTTGTAAACAAGCTTTGTTTCCTACAGTACTTTTCCCCTGCGGTGACGCCAGGGGGCGTGTACTTCAAGTCGTCCATTAGCATGGTGATTCCTATTTTGTGTAGCCTATTCTTTTCATACCGTACCATTCCTTGAAATAATTTAAAACACATGAAAAGTCTTAGAATAATTTGACTGATGCATGCTGTATTGTAACGTGTGCTCCTACATTTCGAAGATTTCACGACATAACTGTATAAATTTTAATTCATGTGTATCAAGAACGACATTACTGATTGTAAGCACGTTTAATGTGAATACACATCATTATAAAACTCCGATAAAACTAGTATTTATTGATATAGCTCAACCATGCTAGAAGATTGCACGAGAATCAATTGAGATATTAATTAATATTTCGAGATATACGTCACCGATTTTAATTTTTAGGATTGAATTTCATCTACGTTGTTGGTGTTTGTCATTAATCATTAATATAATTTCCGTCGTATATAAAGACTACATTTCAGTAATTCAATATAGGAGCTTCAGTTCCTCTATACCACCTAGACATCTAAGTTGTTTTTACACGTGCATTTAGTGAGTATTGCGAAACTTTCTAGCACCTCGGGCATACTCGGGAGCATTCGTTTACTCTCGGTGACTGAGCGCAGTTCTTAACAGCGTTAACGTGGCAAAGTTGCATAGCTTTAAATTTGTACGACATTGCGTTAGTTTTACAGACTTTACTTTTGACAACGTTTTCCACTCGTGCAACGATTTTAGCTCTCGTAGTCATTCCATAGCGGCATGTCAAAGTCAAAATTTGCAAGTTACAGGTACATGCTAATAACAAAAACAAACTGACTTACTCGAATGACATAATTTATTTACAATGAAATTCGATATTATAAGTCATGTGCTAAAAGATTTAAAACCACACAACTAAGTCCCTTTGAATGTTTTAAAAAATGGACGTATATATATAAAGAAAATTATTTTTTTTTAGGATTTTTAATAAAGACCAAGAAATTGCATTGTGTGATTTTAAATATTTTGGCACACGACCCACACTATCTAATTTCAGTGTAAATTATTTCGTTCGCGTAAGTCAGTTGGTTTTTGTTAGTAGCATGTTCCCGTAACTTGCAAATTTTAACTTTGACCTGCCGCTATGGGAAGACGATGAGAGCTAAAAATGTTTCACGGGTGAAAAATGTAGTCAAAAGTAACGTCTGTAAAATTAACACTATGCGCTAAGTTTGTACATCTACGAAAATAACACACGTTTCAAACTATGTCGTTGTAGCTTCGAAAATTCGGCACGTTTATTTAAAACATTTTCGGCACACTCAAAATGGCCAAAAATGGGGGTTTTGGTCTGCCGTATATGTAAAAATAACAACCGGGTTAAAAAAAAATACACAACTATAGAGACGAGCGTTGATTTTGAACTACGCTGGCCACAAATAAAATAATGTGGTCACCGCTTGAAATCCCACACGGAAAAGGATAATGGTAACGCATTGCACGCCAGCTGAGTAGCTTGAGCGGAGAGGCGATAATACATTACATATGTCGGTCAACGGCAACCTTACCGCTCCTGTCTCACACACATAAACGCACCCGTCTGGTGGCCGAGTGATTGTGTGAGTGAGGCACGGCACCAAGGGCGATATTGACTGGCTCATCTGGTGCGGTATCGCCTCTACCGCAAGACACTGAAACAGCGTGCAGTAGTATCGTAGATCACTCGTCTGACTGACATTTTCATTGGTGACCAGTTATTTTTATTGGTGGAAAGTTTTGAGTATAAAGTTCAGCACACCTTTCGATAGTAATTTCAAAGGAATTTCGTAACTAGTCATTTTTAGAAAAATTGATTGAAAAAGCCGTTTTTAGTCATTTTTAAGGGCTCCGAAATTATCTTTTTTAAGTAACGTGATGGTTTGAAACTACCATTCCGAAATCGTATGAAGCGTTTGTTCTTTTCGTAAATGCACAGATAAGAATGACGTTAAGAAGTTTCTTTAAAAAAAAAAAAAGTTCTGGTAGCATGCTGCGACGCTGTTTACAAGGCTGGCAGGCTGGCGGGAACCTTAACATAGCTAGGATAGGAAGGACATGTGTTTCCTTATGGGAGAATTTGTAAGAGGGAAATATTCTGTCGCCAGTGGAGCTATAATCTCTAAAGTACCTCAGGAGATGCGAAACCGTAGAGAAATTAATTTTAACTAGACGTAGTAAAGAGAGAAGTCATTATATTACATTTTTAAGTGAGAAGCAAACACATTTTGGCGTTAAAAATACCAAATTTATGTAACTTAAAATTATGGATGGCTCTATGATGGTCAGTTTACATTTATTACCGATACCAGCGCTCAAGCGGCGGATATTTTCCTTGTGCCAAATTTTTAACATTGATCTTTCTAACCTGTAGTAGAATTGGACGGCATTAAGCTGAAAGGAACCAACCCACAAATTAAATGATTTGGAGATAGAAGGAAAAGGTCCGAAGTATGCCTCAGAAAAAGTGAGACGTGACCGTCTCAGGGATGAGTATCTAGGGACGTCACTGTGGACCAGACGTGTAAATATACACCAAGTTAGGAAAAGTATTCTAGTATGTCTATAATTTTATTAATATGTCGTAACTTGGCAGATATGAATAATATATATATGGGTTTGTATTAATCATTATTTGCACTTTGTATGGTAAAGTGTTATCTTTGGGAACGAGCTACTTTGACTGTTAATTATGTAAAGAGCCGCTAGGGGCACGCGATTGTGTTTCGAGCGGGCCAGAGCGCGGAGAGTCGAGTGTAGTAACTTGTTGTGGCTAGTTCAAGTTGACGGAGTTAACCGGCATGTTCAGACACTATTGCACACAATATAGTTGACCGTTGGGCTTATAAGAGTAGTGTTGGTGGAGAACGTAGTAAAGGTTACTAGTACAGGAATTGGCGAGAATGGAAATCGTACTACGTAATTACTGCGGGAAATCTTAAATGATTTTGCCAGTATGTGCATGTCGGCTGGCTACGATACTACATTGATAAATGGGGTGGTGGCATACCCATTTCTACTGCTCGTGGTATACAAGGCTAGCTGAGGACGAGGACGCCGATCGTGAGACGGGGATGTCAGTGGTATCTACTACGTAGGGGCCCAGTTTCGGGTCTTAGACGAGGAGGACGCAGCTAGTGGGACGTGGACGTCAGCAGTATCCAGTACGTGGGTGCCGGGTGCGAGTCCGGAACGTGTGGCTGTGCCCAAGGGGAGGACCCACCACGTTGAGACGGGGGTCAAGTCTTGGCGGTGCAGCAGTAACCAGCAGGGAAATCCTATTCCGGGAAAACAGGTACGGTGACGGCAGAGTAAACGGTGCCAAATGAATTGGGCACGAAATATTCAGTGAGTGCTAAACCGCATGAACGCTCCATTCAGTTCGCGACCCCTTGGCGGCTTTCAGTTTGATATATTTAAAATACGTGTAAAGTGTGTATGTACGCAAATGTAGCCGCAAAGTACAAATCGATTAAAGTGATAAAACGACTTGTATTGTATAAATTACCAAGGCAGCAATAACACTCTCTCAATAGCATTTGTAAATCGAAAACAATTCCAAGTCCTATGGTGATAAGCGTTAGGCTTGATGTGTGCCATTTCTGTTACGTGGGCCGAGCGACAGGGAGGCGCATTATTGATCGGGCCTAGCCGACGGGGCAAGGAATTGGCCCTTTCAAAAGAAGAAATACTAAATCACGATATTCGACAAAAAATAACAGCCCAGAAAAAAATGGTTTATACAAGATATGGATACACACAGAAGATTGAATATCTCAGTTCCATTTAACTGTGGGTTGGTACCTTTCAGCTTAATGCAGTCCAATTAGCCTTGACCTAGAAAAACCGTACTTCAATTCAGCGCGCAGAGTTTCTTGACCTTTTCAACTAACATAAATTATCCGAAATTGACCTAAAATAATTTAAACTATTTGTCACAGGGGACGGGGATGGGTTGGGAGATGTGTGACTTCGTGTGATTTTACTAGACCCTACAGTTTAGTAAGTTCGATGTTATTAATTTGACAAGGGACCGTTTCTGCCACTAGTTGCGCTGCTGTCGGTAAGGCGCGTAAATTTACCAATCACAGAGCTTTCATTAATATGAAGTTATATTTAGTTGAAAATTTAAAGCCGAACTGTTTACCACTTCACAATTAAATTAAATGTATTGTCTATTTACTAAGCCTATCTCCATATAACTATACTATGGACTCACATTTTATTAGTCCCCTAAGCGATTACAGTGCAACTTGCAGCAAAACTCTCCCAATTAAAAATCACGTTTTATTTCTAGATTGTAAGAGATTTAAGGTTAATTCTACAACAGGTTAGAAATACCAATGTTAAAAGTTTGGCACAGGGAACATTTCTGCCGCTTTAGAGCTGGTATTGGTAAGGGTTGAAACTAACCAATCACGGAGCTTTCCTGAATTTTAAGTTACATTAAGTTAGTAATTTAAAACGCGAAATTGGATTCTTTAATTTTAAATTAAGTTAAATGACTGATGTCATATCGAAAACTTTTAACATTTAATTTTACTACGATTTCATATTGTCTGGTCCTTTAAGCCCAATACAAATGGTTATCTTTCTTGATCAAGAAGGTGATCAAGAAAAGGTGAACAAGAAAGTGTATGCCACCTTGAATGCAAACTTCAGGAACATACCGTACACACGGTAATATTTTCATGCTAGCTTAAATGTGCCTACATAAAAAATGAGAAATATTAGGCCTTTTTTGTTTTTTATTATTTTATAATGTTCTGATTTTTCTTACTTTTACAATTAAAAATGATATGGAATATGTCAATTTAAATTATAAAATACGTCAGCTGCATATAGGATAGAAACTGATAAATTCAATTATTGTGACTATACAAGGCTTCAGTTTGTGTTCTACCCTCAAATAAACACCATTTAGAATAAATTAACGTACGTAAAAGAGTCAAATGAAATCATAAACAAACTACTTGCACGAGAAGGAACATGAAAATTAGAACCGTCTCTTAATGATTCTAGCTATAATTCAAGACATTGCATGTACGCTACTTGCATGCAAATCGGCCATTCATACGATGCAAGTCGCCTTGGACGAGACGGTGTACACCTTCTTGCTCAAAAAATATAACTGTCTGTACTAAACTTTAGCGATGGCAGCGAAACTAGCGGCAGAAAGTTTCCCTGTGCCAAACTCTCACATAAGAAAACACATACTCTTTCTATCCTGTAGAGGAATTAACATTAATAGAACTAACCTTAGGTTGGTTGAACCGCCGAGGGTGAACGAGTATTCCAGAGCATTTCAGAGGAAGAGTAAGTAAATGCTACCCAGGAGAGTGTGTGTTGTTGCTTGCATGGATGGAAGTGCTATACAGTTCGGAGCGGCTGTGGTGCAATATTCAGAGGTCGTGTCAGCTGATCCGTGGAGAAGGAGAAGGGGGGTTATATGAACATGGAGGAGGGTTATGTGGTCTGCAACAGTCTGCCGTCTAGTTCCTGGGTCTCTTTCCACCCGATCACACCCCCTTAGCACGCCGCACCACATGCCAGGGGATCCAAAACATCCCTTCCCTTACCACAAAAACCCAGCGAACAACCGCGCGCAAGTTGGCACGCTTGAGCAAGGAGTGCGCGTCATTGCCATTTCCCCCCGCTCTGGCATCTCGAGACTTGGTGACGGCAACGCCGCAAGCTGTGCCGCAGCCAATACCGTCCCCAGCTGCATTCCGGAATAGACGGTGCGGTTTAGAGCTGCTAGAGTTTCAGACAACGCACCACTGTGAAGTAGAATTCCCTCGAGCTATACAATATAAACGCGATATTTTGACGAACCGGAACATCGTTTCGCTTAGATTTAGGTACAGTACATTGAGGGCGTTTATAATCAATTTTCAATTCTTATTCAACCTGAAGCGGACCGACGAATCCGGATTGAAACGTGTTCTTTAATCTTGAAACTCCCACAGGACTGAAATAAACAGAAGGCAAAGTGGTCACCATATTGAATAGTTTCTTTTGCTATGTAACAGTTTAAATTCGTAATGGGATAGCTAAATGAAACTTATTAATGTTATCAAAATGATGACGAGTGCAAAATAGAACACAGTAAATATTCAGGTGAACAAATTCAAGCAAAAAATGTAAAAAAAAAAAAAAAAAAAAGTAGACATCTTTGTTTTTCAACAATCATTTCTTGGGCAGTTCAATGTTTGGCAAAACGATGCCTGCAAAATGTTCAGTCCGGGTTCACTCAATGTTTACACGTCAGTCTGCAATTAAAATTTAATATAAACTCATTTCAGTCCACGATCACTTTAGGATCACTCCAGATTAGTGCCAGTCCAAGTTAAGCCCTGTCCGGAATTTTACTATAAAATCATTATTTATATGTTATGTGAAACATCGCCGGCTAAGCAAAATGTGCTGTTAAAACGCATCAGTAATGCAAAATGCCAGTGTTTTTATGTGAAGTACTGTTAGTTTCAACGACTTATTGCAAATCGCCGCCACCGCGAACTGGAGAATGTTCTAAAAATCGTTTGACGATAACCACACACACACACACACACACACACACACACACGTGATAAAATATTTTCCAAAAAGTAATCTCGCAGAAAATTCATTTGGAATAAAAAAAATGGTTTGGCGGTGTTCGGGAAAGGTAGTTGACCGAAAACGCATTCTTCAGGATAGAAACTTTTTAAGAATTGTATTTAACGCCATGCTAGGTACGTTTTTCACATCGGTGCAAAAAAAAACTCAAATGTTCTTTAACGGAAAGCTTTGGAAAAATGCAAGACTGAAAGACGTGATACGATGTACAAATCTATGTGTGCGTTATGTAGAATAATTTACCGTTCGTTCAGAAAAAAATAGTATTATGCTTGATTTTTACTTACTTCCATTATAAATTTAGTAATATATTGGGCACAAAAATCTGGAAAAGTAACATGTTTATTGCCTGTAAAAAAATTGGTAAAAAATATTTCGTATTGAGGACTCCTATGTAGGAATCCATCGTTAGCAAATTTATGTTGCTTTAAAATAATATTTTCGAAATCACTGTAAAACTACCGTACGTGGCTTTACGGTAGACGCCTGTTTATGCCGATGCAAAAACGTTATAAAAATATACTATTACGCTGCTCTTTTGTTTCACGACCAAATTGAACGCTGACATACGTATTGCAGCCAAAGATAGGGAATTGTTTACTTTAGCAAGGGTGGAGGTTGTGATTTTTTTTCAACAAAAACTTTGGTATAGGACATTGTATGTTGTTGGCTGCAACATGGCGTCGTTCAATTGAGTCACACATAGGGATAGACTTTCAGCATTGGTCTTGAACCCCTTGTGCCGGTGTGCAGGAATTCGGCTGATAGACGATTCGTAGTGTGAAATGTAAAATTATTCTGATACTTTGTACCTTTAACAGATTATAACTTTGTTTTTGCTAATATTGTAATGATGCTCAACTTTACTAATGTTATTGAATTTTACTAGAGGTATTTGATAGTTACTTGAAATCTTAAATGTTTAAAAAATTGTTAAATATTATATTTTAATTGGTTTAACGTAATATGAGTAAAAATTGGCAATGAATTCTAAAAAGCGCTGATGTCAACGAGTAAAGTGTGAACTGTGGGTGAAATTCCTCGTTGCTATAAACAATCTAAAATGTGTGTTTAGTCTGGCAGACGGTGAGAAATGGACGTATCTTCGGAATAACTTCAAACAAGGACAAGAATGCTAAAAATGATTTTAGAAGAGATCTGGACTGAGTTCATTTTCTATAACTGAGAACCCCAGCTAGAACTTCCGACGTGGGATATGCCCTTAACGAAGGGTTCTGGTATTGTTCAAGAAAATTCCAAGGAACGTACGCCATAAACTACAGGCTACAGAATTACGTCAGAAGTCACTATCACCAGAGAGCCTTTAATAATGTGTGACTAACTCGTTTGGATATATATTATTATTGTGCATTTTTCACATCAGTGATGTGGTGTCAGTTTTATTGTGGCAAATGTTTAATAACCCACCCTGAGATAACTGCTCTGAGTTAGTCAAACATATTTTAGTAATTTAAAAATTTGTCAGAACCATGAAAATGCTCCCTTTTCCCCGGCGCTGGTGATTGTGAACTAACTAAGCATGTTAGTGAGTAAAATGTTGTTTTGGGTTATGTTTCACCACTTAATATCACTTCAAATTGTTTATTAGTATAGGCATTAATTAACCTAGCGAAGGGAAATAATCAAGTATTAAATTGTTCTGTGGCGTCTTTCATTAAAAATGTTTAACTGCTCAAGCACCAAAATAGCAATAAAACTACGTTTTACAAAAGTAATTAAAACAACACACACTCACTGATAAATCTGTTCACATATTTTCATTAGTTGTGCTTAGCAAAACCAAGCTTAGTATCATGAAGGTTGTGTAATGCTCTATCCACTCTAGGTTGTGGGAAGTGCATGTAACAGTAGGGACTGGAAAATTTCGCGGATTCAATTGCCTGTAGGCTAGAATTAACTATTCTACGCATACTCGGGCCACGACCATTTGTCCACTAGCTTCTACTCAGTGGAACAGCAGACAATGAACGAATAGACGGGGCTTGGGTATGCGTTGTAAAATATAATAAAGCCTACAGGTAATTGAATTCGCGAAATTTTTCAGTCCCTTACGATTCGGAAACTTCTCGAAGTGTGTGAGCAATGACTACTCAGGAATATCATAGAAGAAACATTATACATGGATATTTGGGTCCTCCAGTAATACTTTAAAGTTTATTCCTTGCGGTCTGAAATGGTGAAACTAGATGTTTTAGCTGCCCTATGTAGGTCTGAAGTTTTTCATGAAAAAATGTTTATTAAGTGTGTACAATAATCCTGAATATTTAAAACCACGTTATAAAATACTATGGTTACAATAAAATCTTTCATAAAGGCAAATCAGCGGCGAAAAATGTGTACGCCAGTTCTAGGAAATGCGCCTAGTAGCTAGGAGGATGCATGATATAGCTCGCTGTATTTCTTGGCCACGAATTAGCTAAATACAATCACATAGGCTACCACCTTAAGGATGTTCAAGTGCGATAAAATCATAATTTTATATATTTATGAAATTTTGTTAGTTTTGTAGACAATACCTGTGAGTATAATTTCCTCTTACAAAACAATTTAAGCTCTCATAGTTTTCTCGTAACGGTGCGACAAAGTCAAAATTTGCTTGTTTTGCTGCCATGCAAATAGTGAAAACCAACTGACGTACTTGAATAAAATAATTCACTGCGATATTACGTACCATGAGCAATGCAATACGTATTTAAAAGAAAATAACGTAATATTTTGAATTTTTTTTAAATTCCAAAAATACGGGTAAAAAGTTGAATATTCAGCCATTTTTTTTAAATACAAAATATTTCACAAGATTTTTTTAATGTTTTATTACGTAGTCCGTGGCATGATATTTCACTGTGAATTATTTCACTTACGTAAATCAATTGGTTTTCGCTATTTTCATTGCAGCAGAAAACACAATTTTGATTTTGACGCACAGTTATGAGAAAACTATGCGAGCTTAAAAATTTTGCATTCAAATAAAACTTAAGGAAATTACAAAGAATTAATAAATTAATGAATGATGATATATATCTACCTATGTATTACATTTGTCAGCATTATTGGAATTACTGACTTCACCATATAATTCTTTTAACATTCCTAAAGGCGATGCTCTAGAATCACCATTTTAGTACATCTACTAACACGTTACGGTGCTTAGTAAAATTTTTACAGAACTAATGAATTTATTAAGGCAACAGAAATCGATAATTTATTTTCAAATCTTTTGAGTAGAAAACCTTTTGAGTATAAAACCTTCTTAAGTGTAAAGTAAACATAGCAAGAAGTGTATGCAAATAATATAATAACGCGTCCTTCGTGGGTTTTCGGTCACCAAAATGTTATGGGATATTTTTAACGCAACATAAATCATATTGTCATCATTATTCCTTTACAAGATATTTTTAACTGTATAAACCAACTTACTTCGTCTGGAGCAATGAACACACGATATTTTTGTCGCCTTTAAAAATTGGAGTTCTATAACAACTCAGCGTTTGCAAACGTTATTTAAACTCCTACACCAGGAACAAAAGCGTCACGAGATTTAAATATCGACGATATTATTTATTACCATGTTTGGTATGATCGCCACAATTTTCTGTACCATATTTAAGTTAATTTTCTTTCGTTTAAATTTACAGAATATAAAGTCAATGAATTTTGCCTAAACTTATTCATAAGTTTCATAAGTTATATAATTATTTCTGTTCACAAACTGTAACAACTAATAATGTTTTAATCGTACTGTTAGTAAATCTCTTTGTAATAAACTTACGTCGGTTTAAATGTTAAGAAAATTTCAAATAGAGTAAATCCATATTTTGTGTTTACTATCAGCTGCTCAAGGAAAAAAATTATACGAATACGTATTTATCACATTTTACTTAAAATGGTTTTGGTATTACTTTATTCGATATCTAGGTAAGTGTGTATTTTATAATTTTGTCATTAAGTATTGAGCAAATTGCATATTGCGAATATTATATTGTTGCAAGATGGTGTTTGAATCGACGGTTGTCAATGGAGAACCACTATATCAATAAATATCGTTCTCTTTTTTTCCGCTAGCAATAAATATTCGTATGTAAACCAGAGTTTATACTGCCCCGATTTAGTTTTCCAGCCAGATAATTAGTTTGGGTTATAATATATTATAAAATGATTACTCCGTGAATAGTATTAAAACATCGATATATGCAACGCAGTGCTGAGCCAAATAGTCACAAAATATCTCTACCAGGATGCGAATCTAGGCTAGTTAATGTATGTCATTTACATACACACGAAACATTAGCAAACGCAATTGAAGACTTCAAAACAATGAAATATGTGATAAACTGTAAGAATCGCAATGGCAGAGATGGGGGAAATATTATTTATAATGAGCACATTTTGTACCAAATATAAGGTAAAATAAGCGATTGTTTCAACGCCCATGGTCGAAAAAACGCGGATGTGTGCGTTGAGTTAAGATGAATCTATATTTAAGAAAATATGTCTTACAATAAGTCATTTAAGTATAAACTACGTTGTGAATACCGTCATACTTTTTTACGAAGAATACAACTGACACACATTTACACATACACCTACGTATCTTTCGAATTTGACCGTACGTAACTTAAACTTAACGTACTTTTTCAGCAATGCACAAAATATTCTATGAATGTTTTTTATTATTATTTAAATTATTAACAAGAAAGAAGGATTTATTGTGCAACAACTAGCTTTTCTCAGGTAATGAGACCTATTTCAATAAAGGACATAGTTAACAACGTTAAATCCGTGCTCAAAAGCATTTACGAAATGAATGTAAATCTTACAGCGCTCTAGGGAGACGCCACAGAAATGTTTAGTCTGTAGAACAGAATCCAGTAAGTCTAAACAACTACTTAGAAAATCAACATGTTTGGAAGAGGAGAAATACGCTTGACTCGTAGCTCCAGAGGGATACAATGGCATTCATTAAATCGAGATTTTACTGCCAGAGTACTTTCTGTTAGCTGTATAAAATTCTATAAAGTACAACATTTACTATTACTACCAAATAAATGCAACCACGAAATTGCAGTTTATTTTTTAATGATGGGAAAATATTTCGAGCATAAGCTGTGATCCCATTACTAAGTACGGACTCTATTCTTCTGAGTGCTTACAGTCCTGAAAATCTACCTAGCTACAGTAAAATTGTTGATATTGATCGACAGCAGAACACAAATTACATATGCATTTTGGCCTTTAAAATTACGAGCGCTGGGTTTAAATTATCCAAAACAAGGAAAAGTAAATAAAATTATACAGTTACTTATTTGTAGCACACAAGGTCTTCAGGTTTCAAATAATAAAAAATCAGCTAATTATGACGAAAAAATATATTAAACAGTATTTCAAGGCATGGCTTTTCATAAACACTTACAAATACATTTTGTCGTGCATGATATATAATTATGACAGTTGCACTTATCATAAGGGTTTTTATATGCCCGAACATTTTAAATTATATTACGCACATTTCTCGAAATTCAAATAATTTAAATATAATCACGTTTGTGTTCTATCTTCGTACATAAATAAAAACAATATGTATATAACTTTATAGACGAAATTTATAAAACACTTAGCTATCAGAGTCACCATTTCAACAGCGGATTGAGGTGGCCGTCTGGGTGAATATAGTTTGCGCTTTCGAGGCCTAGAACTGCGCAAGCTGTAAGGACGACACAGCATTAGCATCACGCATCATCCTAGCCTCTATGCGCATGTCACTGAGCTGGCGTGCAGTCTTCTTGTCGACAGCTCCCCTCTATGAGACATTCAGATCATTTTATTACATTGCACCTAAGATAAAAGTGCGTTGTACATTCTTTACCTTTGAAAATATTTCTGTACCAAAATTTTCATACCTAAATAGGACGGTGAATACATACGTTGTCGCTATTTTCGGCGACGTTAAATTGAACTTTAGAGGTCCACGAAAGAACTGCAACGGGTTGGCACACGCGTAACGTTCTTCTCTTGTTTTTACTTTTTTAACGATGTTACTTTTTACGGCTCGACGATAGCAAATATCAAAAATCTGTTTAGCAGTTTCATTTAAAATGGTTTTCGGGGTGACAGCTACTATTTTTCAAAGCAAGAAATTATACCCTTTCGAATAAAAAGTCAAGTAACCAGAATTACGTTAGTTAAATAATTAGTCAAAAGCATAGTATCTACTGCCCTGAAAAAAATCAAACAACATAGAAAACATGATTTTAAACGAATCTGCCAAACATGTTTTTGATACACGCTCTCGTTCAGCCGTAAAAAAAATTAATATCGTTAAAAAAGTAGAAACACGAGAGCATGGCCTTAAATGATATTCTTAAGCAGACAACATTTACGCACGTTGTGTAGTTTTCGAATAGTTTTGTAACGGCCAACCGTTCTGCATACTATTTAGCTGTCTGAGCATGCGGTCACTTTAAGTTGTAAATATAGCCGATATGATGACATTATACATTTTCAGGCAAACATTTAGTTTCACACTTCCGTGTGCACAAATTTGTTTAACACTTCTATCGTTTTTAATTTCAGAATCTCTAGTTGCTGTTTTTTTTCCCTGGTTTTTAAGCAGCCCAAATTTAAAATCTGACTAACAAAACTAAATTGTACAGCGTACTTTTGTTAATAGTTGAATCTAGGCAGGCAAAACATTCTTGCGGGAATAAGCTGTTCGACGATGACACAGTCTTTTATGTCACGTTAGTAATGTTCAATAGCCAAATTTAAATTGCTAAGTTTTGAAGTATTTTACAGTTTGGTCGTTTTACGACAAATAAAATGTCATAAAATGTCAGAATCAAGTGGAAAATAATTGTTGTCTGTATCTTAAAAATAAGTATGATAATTTTAACGAAAAATATTGTACAATGCATATTTCGATAAAGTAATTATTCATAATAGTGTTGTCCACTGGCTAAAGAGTTCCTTCAAGTAAGAGGAAATCTGATACCAAACATTTCGTCGCCTTTAGTCAGTGTATAGTATCTGGCTACATTTACTTCAGAATTTATCATAATTTAAAACTATAACTACATGCAATCCTCTTAATGAATAACTTTGAAACTTCTTTATCGTATACAGACGTCTTAACCATCCATTGTACGATTCAGAATAACATAGTTTCATAACGCAACTTTGAAAGTTTTATCGCACAGTTATAAATTAGTAGTCTCATAATTACTTTTATTAATTAAAAACTATACTCCTCCTTTTTTTACACAATCCTCGTACAATTCCTTGATGAAGTATCATCATTACTGAAAATATAGAGCATATTTTTGGACCACCTGAATTCCCTTAAGGAATTGTTATATAATTAACAACAATAAGTAATTCCTCCTAGTTTAATGTGTTTCTGTAATCAAATAGATTTATGCAGATATGGAAAACAATATTTTGTTTCTCTCTCTAGGTAGAAGAATTTGAACCCTTTACTTCTCCCGGCTGACTCCAGCAACCCCATCTACTATGCCCATAATTTAGCCTCCTCACCTACTTCCTTCTCCCCCTGCAACTCAGGCACTGTGGGAATTCTCCGCAGAGATATCGCTTCTGAAATGGGATGCGTATCTCGCAGGAGCTGCCGGCAATGTTTCAAGAGCCTCCGCGCGTAAACGAAGTATTTAGGGTGAGGTAGACCGCTAGCATTACAGTGGGTTAAGGCCCATATAGTATGTTCACGGTTATGTAAATACGTTATACCAGGTCCACTTACGCTAACGCTAACTCTCAGTTTAAACTATATTTTACTTTTGATCATAAACTATTATCATTATTATTTTACGAAACTTTTACAAACTTCGAATATCATTTTATTTATTTATATCGAATCAACAATAATACAACTTTTCATCCCCCCTTTTAACCCCTTACAACCATTTTTTCGCATTAAGAAGTAGCCCATGTCCTTCCTCAGGCTCTAGATTATCTGTATATCAAATTTCATTTAAATCGGTTCAGTAGTTTTGGCGTGAAAGCGAGACAGACAGAGTTACTTTCGCATTTATAATATTAAGTTAGGATTAATAATATTACCTAAGAGTGCGTGGTAGATAAATAAACGCTGAAAAGATTAATTGACTTCTACGATTTTTTTCGAAGCCAAAATGAATAAAATACTTAATGACTGTCCTAGATAATGGTATTTGTCAACTTTGTGAGTAAATATTTATCCACAATTACCTACTAATTCGTTACGCGTGATCTCTTCCGCCGCAGTTAAATGCACTAGGTTCCGGCGTTAGAGATTGTGCCTCAGAAATTCGCAACACTTGAAACTAATTTGTTTTAAACGTTTGCTAAATCTACTACCGAGGAATTGTATTATTTAATTTTCGCCAATTGGCTTCAAGAAACCTACAGTTATAGATTAACTCTTTTAGAGTTGAATTATGTACCACGCCCTCTTAAGTGATGATATTAATAATAACGATACCTCTCTTATGTGTTGCTAGCAAGACTGCATGAGTCTGTAAAATCACTCTGCGTTTAAACCCGTATCTTCGTAAATATATATTCTGGGAAACAGGTATTTTTTCCAGGCATTGTGAAAATCTTAATAAATAAAATGAAGTCTTCTGACTGACACACTCACTCATTCACTCACTCATTCACTCATCAACGCACAGCCCAAACCGCTGGACCTAGAACCATGCAATTTTGAGGTAGGCTTCCCCTTGCCCCGTAAGCATCCACTAAGAACTGATTTAAGGGGGTGAAAAATGGTGAAATATGTATTCAAGAATCCCTGATATCTCATTAACCGGGAAAGTTATCATCAATTTTTAACTTCAAAATATTGCCCAAACAAATGCATATTTGAGAATTTTTCGATTTTACGGAATTCGACAATTAAGGGGGTGAAAAGCCATTAAATGTGTTGTTCATTAATCCGTGATTTCTTCTAAACCATTTCAGATAGTGGGGTGATTTTTTTTTTTAAATGATGCTTAAGTAGATTTCGAAAAAGTATTTTTAGAATGTTTCGACATTCGTCCTTGAAAGCTCTTAAAAAATAAAACATGTTTTTAATAAATCCCACTTATCTCCTAAACCAGTGGAAATATTGAAATGGTTTTTGCCTTAAAATAAATCTTAAGTAAATATAAATAAAATTCAGGAATATTTCGAAACTCGTTCTTGAAAGCTGTTAAAAAAAATTAAATGTGTTTTCATTTAATCATCTGTACCGCTTGTACCCGTTGAGATATAGAGATGATTTTTTGATAAGAATGAATATTATGTAAATATCTAAAAATCAAATTCAGGATTTTATGAAATTCGAAAATTAAGGATGTGAAAAACAGTAAAATGTTACAGTCTTCCGAAAAAAGAGAATGATCATGGATAAATAATTCAACAATTGTTTCTTTTTGCCAACCTACACATAAATATAACCTCTTTGGACTGTAGCCTGTGCATACGAAAGAATTTTCACGGCCTGCTTTCAAGCGTTCACAAAGGTACTGTATAAAGTTTGTGGTGTGGGAGGGGTGGGGTAGCGGGTTCGTATCCCGTGCGAGACTTTGCGATGGGAATTACTATGACATCGTACGAGCATATTGTGCGCGCTCTTTACACTGCGCTAAGACAATTTATGGTTCACTATTATTGAGTAACGCTAGCTATTAAATGCCTTCATCACATATTTTATCCAGAATTACTGTTTACATTATATAATTTCACGCGGGCAAAGCCGCAGCCGGGCAGCCATTTTATAGAGGAACTAGCAGTCCCCCGCGGCTTTGCTCGCGAGTATTATTCGCAACTTCTGGTAATATTTACTTTAATTGAAGAACCTATTTGTACTCAAGATTGGTACTTCAGTCATCAAATGTTAGAATGTCCAAGCGGCTAGTTGAACTAACTCTGCAGCAGGATAGGTAGCTATAGCTGTCCACGCGAAAAACAGTCTTAAGTTTGTCCCTGCCACTAACAGCGACTTCGCCTGGACCTTATTTATAACACTGCCAATTTGACGCTGTGGGGTAGTTACAGACACCTAAGGTAAGAGGTGAATCGAATGAAAAACATCTTATTTACCCTGTGTACATCCATTGGTGACGGTGCCCTCAATTACATATTTTCAACATATTCACTGGAACTTT